>CM062288.1:327647219-327859719 GCA_031216915.1 Pictodentalium vernedei | reverse complement strand
AAATGATCCTCCAGAGGTCCTGATGGTAGTCTTCATCAACAAATAACCCAAAATGATCCTCCAGAGGTCCTGATGGTAGTCTTCATCAACAAATAACCCAAAATGATCCTCCAGAGGTCCTGATGGTAGTCTTCATCAACAAATAACCCAAAATGATCCTCCAGAGGTCCTGATGGTAGTCTTCATCAACAAACAACCCAGAAATGATCCTCCAGAGGTCCTGATGGTAGTCTTCATCAACAAATAACCCAAAATGATCCTCCAGAGGTCCTGATGGTAGTCTTCATCAACAAATAACCCAAAATGATCCTCCAGAGGTCCTGATAGCGGTCTTCATCAACAAATAACCCAAAATGATCCTCCAGAGGTCCTGATGGTAGTCTTCATCAACAGACAGCCCAAAATGATCCTCCAGAGGTTCTGATGGTAGTCTTCATCAACAAATAACCCAAAATGATCCTCCAGAGGTCCTGATGGTAGTCTTCATCAACAAATAACCCAAAATGATCCTCCAGAGGTCCTGGTGGTAGTCTTCATCAACAAATAACCCAAAATGATCCTCCAGAGGTCATGATGGTAGTCTTCATCAACAAATAACCCAAAATGATCCTCCAGAGGTCCTGATGGTAGTCTTCAACAAACAGACCAAAATGATCCTCCAGAGGACCTGATGGTAGTCTTCATCAACAAATAACCCAAAATGATCCTCCAGAGGTCCTGATGGCAGTCTTCATCAACAAATAACCCAAAATGATCCTCCAGAGGTCCTGGTGGTAGTCTTCATCAACAAATAACCCAAAATGATCCTCCAGAGGTCCTGATGGTAGTCTTCATCAACAAATAACCCAAAATGATCCTCCAAAGGTCCTGGTGGCAGTCTTCATCAACAAATAACCCAAAATGATCCTCCAGAGGTCCTGATGGCAGTCTTCATCAACAAATAACCCAAAATGATCCTCCAGAGGTCCTGATGGTAGTCTTCATCAACAGACAGCCCAAAATGATCCTCCAGAGGTTCTGATGGTAGTCTTCATCAACAAATAACCCAAAATGATCCTCCAGAGGTCCTGATGGCAGTCTTCATCAACAAATAACCCAAAATGATCCTCCAGAGGTCCTGATGGTAGTCTTCATCAACAAATAACCCAAAATGATCCTCCAGAGGTCCTGATGGTAGTCTTCATCAACAAATAACCCAAAATGATCCTCCAGAGGTCCTGATGGTAGTCTTCATCAACAAATAACCCAAAATGATCCTCCAGAGGTCCTGATGGTAGTCTTCATCAACAAATAACCCAAAATGATCCTCCAGAGGTCCTGATGGTAGTCTTCATCAACAAACAACCCAGAAATGATCCTCCAGAGGTCCTGATGGTAGTCTTCATCAACAAATAACCCAAAATGATCCTCCAGAGGTCCTGATGGTAGTCTTCATCAACAAATAACCCAAAATGATCCTCCAGAGGTCTGATAGCGGTCTTCATCAACAAATAACCCAAAATGATCCTCCAGAGGTCCTGATGGTAGTCTTCATCAACAGACAGCCCAAAATGATCCTCCAGAGGTTCTGATGGTAGTCTTCATCAACAAATAACCCAAAATGATCCTCCAGAGGTCCTGATGGTAGTCTTCATCAACAAATAACCCAAAATGATCCTCCAGAGGTCCTGGTGGTAGTCTTCATCAACAAATAACCCAAAATGATCCTCCAGAGGTCATGATGGTAGTCTTCATCAACAAATAACCCAAAATGATCCTCCAGAGGTCCTGATGGTAGTCTTCAACAAACAGACCAAAATGATCCTCCAGAGGACCTGATGGTAGTCTTCATCAACAAATAACCCAAAATGATCCTCCAGAGGTCCTGATGGCAGTCTTCATCAACAAATAACCCAAAATGATCCTCCAGAGGTCCTGGTGGTAGTCTTCATCAACAAATAACCCAAAATGATCCTCCAGAGGTCCTGATGGTAGTCTTCATCAACAAATAACCCAAAATGATCCTCCAGAGGTCCTGATGGTAGTCTTCATCAACAAACAACCCAGAAATGATCCTCCAGAGGTCCTGATGGTAGTCTTCATCAACAAATAACCCAAAATGATCCTCCAGAGGTCCTGATGGTAGTCTTCATCAACAAATAACCCAAAATGATCCTCCAGAGGTCCTGATAGCGGTCTTCATCAACAAATAACCCAAAATGATCCTCCAGAGGTCCTGATGGTAGTCTTCATCAACAGACAGCCCAAAATGATCCTCCAGAGGTTCTGATGGTAGTCTTCATCAACAAATAACCCAAAATGATCCTCCAGAGGTCCTGATGGTAGTCTTCATCAACAAATAACCCAAAATGATCCTCCAGAGGTCCTGGTGGTAGTCTTCATCAACAAATAACCCAAAATGATCCTCCAGAGGTCATGATGGTAGTCTTCATCAACAAATAACCCAAAATGATCCTCCAGAGGTCCTGATGGTAGTCTTCAACAAACAGACCAAAATGATCCTCCAGAGGACCTGATGGTAGTCTTCATCAACAAATAACCCAAAATGATCCTCCAGAGGTCCTGATGGCAGTCTTCATCAACAAATAACCCAAAATGATCCTCCAGAGGTCCTGGTGGTAGTCTTCATCAACAAATAACCCAAAATGATCCTCCAGAGGTCCTGATGGTAGTCTTCATCAACAAATAACCCAAAATGATCCTCCAGAGGTCCTGATGGTAGTCTCCATCAACAAATAACCCAAAATGATCCTCCAGAGGTCCTGATGGCAGTCTTCATCAACAAATAACCCAAAATGATCCTCCAGAGGTCCTGATGGTAGTCTTCATCAACAAACAGCCCAGAAATGATCCTCCAGAGGTTCTGATGGTAGTCTTCATCAACAAATAACCCAAAATGATCCTCCAGAGGTCCTGATAGCGGTCTTCATCAACAAATAACCCAAAATGATCCTCCAGAGGTCCTGATGGTAGTCTTCATCAACAGACAGCCCAAAATGATCCTCCAGAGGTTCTGATGGTAGTCTTCATCAACAAATAACCCAAAATGATCCTCCAGAGGTCCTGATGGTAGTCTTCATCAACAAATAACCCAAAATGATCCTCCAGGGGTCCTGGTGGTAGTCTTCATCAACAAATAACCCAAAATGATCCTTCAGAGGTCATGATGGTAGTCTTCATCAACAAATAACCCAAAATGATCCTCCAGAGGTCATGATGGTAGTCTTCATCAACAAATAACCCAAAATGATCCTCCAGAGGTCCTGATGGTAGTCTTCAACAAACAGACCAAAATGATCCTCCAGAGGACCTGATGGTAGTCTTCATCAACAAATAACTCAAAATGATCCTCCAGAGGTTCTGATGGCAGTCTTCATCAACAAATAACCCAAAATGATCCTCCAGAGGTCCTGATGGTAGTCTTCATCAACAAATAACCCAAAATGATCCTCCAGAGGTCCTGATGGTAGTCTTCATCAACAAATAACCCAAAATGATCCTCCAGAGGTCCTGATGGTAGTCTTCATCAACAAATAACCCAAAATGATCCTCCAGAGGTCCTGATGGCAGTCTTCATCAACAAATAACCCAAAATGATCCTCCAGAGGTCCTGATGGTAGTCTTCATCAACAAACAGCCCAGAAATGATCCTCCAGAGGTTCTGATGGTAGTCTTCATCAACAAATAACCCAAAATGATCCTCCAGAGGTTCTGATGGTAGACTTCATCAACAAACAGCCCATTAAATCCTTGGCATGTTTTGACTGTAGTCTTCATCAACAAACAGCCCAGAAAATCCTTGGCATGTTTTGACTGTAGTCTTCATCAACAAACATCAATACCCTCAGAAAGTCCTGATAGTGGTCTGTTTCAATAAACAAACCAGAAAGGCACTTGGAGGACATGATGGTGATATTTATTGGCAAACAACCCAGAAAGGCCCCTGGATGTCCTGATGGTAACATTTAGAAACAAACAACCCAGAAAGACTCTCTGGGTGAACTGATTTTAGTTTTCATCAGCAAACAACCCAGAAAGACTCTGTAGGTGATTATAGTTTTTATCAACAAACATCTTATAATGACCCTCTGGGTTCCTCAGGTTAGTCTTTATCAATAAACATCCCAGAATGACCCTCCGTGCTCATTGTCTCTATCCAAAAGTTACCCCAAAAATTGTTTGGGACCTTCTGGTTATAACCTTTATCAACAAACATCCCAGAATGACTGAATGACCCTTGGTGCTGGTTGTCCTTATCCAAAAACAAACCTAAAAAATGTTCGGGATCATCTGATGATAACCGTTATCAACAAACATCCCAGAGTGACCCTGGGTGCTGGTTGTCTTTATCCAAAAACAACCCCAAAAAATGTTCGGGACTTTCTGATGATAACCTTTATCAATAAACATCCCAGAATGACCCTGGGTGCTGGTTGTCTTTATCCAAAAACAACCCCAAAAATTGTTCGGGACTTTCTGTTGATAACCTTTATCAATAAACATCCCAGAATAACCCTGGGTGCTGGTTGTCTTTATCCAAAAACAACCCCGAAAAATGTTTGGGACCTTCTGATGATAACCTTTATCAACAAACAACCCAGAATGACACTGGGTGCTGGTTGTCTTGAACCAAAAACAACCCCCAAAAAAAAAAATGTTTGTGACCTTCTGATGATAACCTTTATCAACAAACAACCCAGACAGACCCTCTGGAAGTCTTGATGGCAGTCTTCATCAACAAATGACAAAGACCCCCGGGATGTCATAATAAAGGTCTGTATCAACTCAGGAAGGCCCATGGAGGACCTGATGGTGATATTTATTGGCAAACAATCTAGAAAAGCCCCTGGATGCCCTGATGCTGGTATTTATCAAAAAGAAAACAACCTAGAAAGACCCCTGGATGTCCTGATGCTGGTATTTATCATCACTCAACTCAGATAGACCTTGAGGAAGTCCTTATGGTAGTCTTTATCAACAAACTTTCCAGAAAGAACCACTGGTATTTTATATCAACAATCAGCCCATGAAGACCCTCAAGAAGTCCCGATTGTAGTATTTACCAACACACAACCCATTAAGGCTATCTGTAGGTCCAGATGGTAGTTTTTACCAACGTACAATTTATTAAGACTCCCTGGTGGTCCAGGTGTAGTCTTTGTCAAGATGGTAGAATTTACCAACACACAACCCATTAAGACCATCTGTAGGTCCAGATGGTAGTCTTTACCAACGTACAATTTATTAAGACTCTCTGGTGGTCCAAAAGTAGTCTTTGTCAAGATGGTAGTCTTTACCAACACACAACTCATAAATACTCTCTGCAGGTCCAGATAGTAGTCTTTTTTAACACACAACTCATTAAGACTCCCTGGAGGTCCAGATGGTAGTCTTTACCAACACACAACTCATAAAGACTCCCTGGAGGTCCCAATGGTAGTCTTTAACTATATCCCAAGAAGACCCTGTATCGACCCTGATGGTAGTATCTATCTATTTTCAACCCAGGAAGACATTGTATAGGTACAATTACAGTACCAGAGTTATCAGCCTACAACCAAGGAAAACCATGTATAGGTACAATTACAGTACCAGAATTATCAGTATAACAATCAAGGAAGACCACGTACAGGTCCTGATGGTAGTCTTTATGTACAAAAATATATTTGTTTGTTTTAAACTGTTCTGCAAGTTGATAATTACAATTCACATATGTTAACATTTTATGGGAATGGTCTTATATATGTAAATTTGTTTTCACTAGATCTATGGGGAAAGTTAAGCATGTTAACGCCTAGAAGCAGGGGAATTAGAATGAATTTATTGAACATGACATACGACGAAAAACTTGCAGTAAATCAGGTGCTTCTAGTCAAGTGTCATCTGCCTATTCAGGCAGATGACACTTGACAAGAAGCACCTGCTCAGTGTTCAATTCTCTCTCAGCTGAAAGATAGCTGAACCGTCACAGCCAGATGACCTGCCGTATTACATCACAGACAAGAAAACTTGACTCCCGGCTTCTAAGAGTTAAACATTATTGAGGTAAGTTATATATTGTAAAATCAATCTCTCTGTGGAAACCTCAGAAAGTGAAGCAGTGCTTGTTTACTGTTAACAAGCTCTGTTTTATTGGTAGAATAGGATCCAGTAACCAACGCTTGGGGTGGTAGTCCTCAAAAATGTGCAACATGGATATAAACGATTGACTAAACTTGACTTTATATCCATGTTACAATAATTATGTGACCTTAAACACCAATAAATAAATAAATAATCCATGTTACATTCATGATTAGCCATTGTTTAGAAGTATGTGACCCTTAACTGGTAGAGTGCTAAATTATTTTTGGCCATCACAACTTCAACACAGGTCTATGCCTATGGGCACTCTCCCATAAATTGTAACAAGACAAACCCTTACAGATTAAATTATATCACTTCAAAGATAATACAAAGCACATGCACTGAATGTGAGCCTTCAATCTGTGGTACCGGCACTTCATAATAAATTCCAGCACTCTACCAGTTAAACACCAATAAATAAATAAATAGATACTCTCTATCATGTGTGTTGTCATGTTGTGACACTGATGTGTTTGTGTATGATTATTGTATTCCCTTTTTTATTTTAGGTATGGGGAAGACACATTGCCAGTAGTAGATTGGTTAGTGGTGCTTATAAAACGGAATATGGAGATTATGATGAAATACTGACTGTCACTGAAAGAGTTCGGGTATGTTACTTGTTGTGTTTATTATGCCCCCGGAAAATTTTTTTCGGGGGTATTTAGTCGAGGTCCCCGTCCATCCGTCCGTCTGCCCGCTGTCCGTCTGTCCATCCATCCATAATCCTTCCATCCGTCCGCTCATCCGAACATTTTGTATTAGAACTTGAGCATCAGTTGTCGGATTTTAATGTTCTTTGGTATGGTGATAGGGCAGCTTGGGGGAACGGATACCCTCATACCTTGCATTTCGTCCATTCATGTTTGGTAGAGTTATGGCCCCTGTTTGTTTTTGGCCTCTGTTTCTGATGAAGGTAAATTGTACCATAGCCTATAGGGTTGTTTGGATGAACCAATTCTCTTCAAACATTCAGAAAGAAGTTCCTCTGTCCTCTGTCCGTACATCCGTCCGTCCATCTGTCTGTCCGTACAAACATTTTGTATTATAACTCGACCATCAGTTGTCGGATTTTAATGTTCTTTTGTATGGTGATAGGGCAGCATGGGGGGGACGGATGCCCTCGTACCTAGCGTTTCGTCCATTCATGTTTGGTAGAGTTATGGCCTCTGTTTGTTTTTGTCCTCTGTTTCTGACTAAGGTAAATTGTACCATAGCCTATAGGGTTGTTTGGATGAACCAATTCTCTTCAAACATTCAGAAGCTATTTATTTATTTAGTCTGACTTTGTTTGCTACCTTCGGGGGCATCAACACACGTGTTAGCATTGCTGTTGTTATTCACATTTAACCCAGTGCATACCTGTGAGAAAATCCTAAATCTCAAGTTGTAAGTGGTGTTTCCAGTAAATCAGTTAGGAAGTGGACCAAATCAATCTTGTTTGACAGAGCTCTTTAGTGCAAGACTGTTTTGAAATTAAGTGATTTCACAAAATACGTTGCGAAAAAAGCACACCTAATACACAATTTATTGGAAGTATTAAATGATGTTTGAGCTGATTTTCGTGGTCACTAAAAAGAAAAATCAAAATTAAAAATGTCCAAAGATCAAATAATTCCAACCCAACATGTTATTACTTCTAGTGATAATAGGTGGCATGGTTGAAGCAGTAAAAACCCAACATGTTCTTTGCTTACAGTGAAAATAGGGGACAATGTTGAACTCGAGAAAATAGTGGGATTTGGAGTTTGAACAATCTTTCAAAACTACTATATTTTCATACTCGGAATCCTAAAAGAGGTAAATTTTCTAGAAAACAACATTTTGGGATAAAAACAACACTTTTAGGTGAAAACTCTACTTTATTTCTCATGTGGGGTGTGAAAAGATGACTGTATTATTGACATTGTATGGGTGCTCACCATTGGCTTCTAACTGTTGCTAAATGGGTTACAATGAGATATATAAACTTTGGAAGTACAGTGGAACCCTGTTAATTGAGTAGCCACTTTGCCAATGAAAATTATTCAATTAACAGGAGTATTCAATTAACAGGGATTGTGCCAGTTTTCTGTATTCTAGAAATAAACTTAGCATTTATTCTATTATATCTTGTTTGACAAACAAGATATAATAGATTAAATGCCTGTATTGGATGTACTGAGGCCAAATAGGTTAATAAAAAAAGGAAAACTGGGGAGAGTCAGGGTAATTTCTCGACAGGTTACAAGATTTTTTATTCAATTAACAGGAGTTTACTCTATAACCTATATTCAATTAACAGGTCAAATTTGTACTGGAGCTATGGTAAATGGTTTTGTGCTGGAAAATTATATTCAATTAACAGGGATATACAATTAAGAGATATCCAGTTAAGTGGGCTCCACTGTATAATCAGTACTTGACAAGAATTATGTATTTTTATACTATAAACCAATAATAGCCCAGACTAGCTGGTGCAAATTCAAAATTATCAAGGCCAAACACAAATTTTGAACCCCCCCAATCCCCAAAATTTGCTTGCAAAGCCGAAAATTAAAAGTCCTATCTGGTCCTCCATACTTTTACTCTCCGTGCATGCGCAGCCATCAGGAAGTGACCGTAATTGGCGCAAACTTCATTCTTTGTTTGGCCCTAAAGTCAGCAACAATGAACTGACATCCGTGCTTTAAAATCTCCTTTTTTGAGGATGCCAGACACAAATCATTGCAAGAATTGGTGGATCCAAGGCTGTTATTGGATGTTGGAAGTGTTCAACGGTGGTTTTTGAAGTTCAGGGCTGTAACTTTATAATAATTATAAAATTATTTTATGTTTCCCAATTTCGGGACATACGCCTGACATCATCATTTTTGATAATGATTATTCCACTGTTTGTTAAGTATTCTTTCCCTATCCTTCCATGAACCCTTCCTGTTAAACTCTTAAGCTTTTTGTCTATTTTTTATTGAAATTTTTTATTAAATTTCTTGGGCGTTTAACATGTAGTACAGAATATTTATTCTGTTCTTCCCCATGGTTACGTCCTCACCCTAGGGGTCGTTTAGTCCTGCATCTTCTATCCGATGTATTGTTTTTTCTCCATATGAAGATCTAGCTTTGCATCTGGTAGCATTTGTGCCTGATGTCTTGTTTCCGGTTTTTCACTGACATTTACTTTGACGTCCTCATATATAGGTAGTATTTTATATTCTATTACTGTAGAATTATTGTAGGATACATGGATTATTATTCCGGTAGTGTAGCTCAATAAATTTGGATTTTGTCCACACTTAGGCTCTATCGGGATGCCCTTGGGCTTTTAATATTCCCTTTGGGAACTTAGGCATTTTTTCAAAATTTTTTCCAAAAAATATTTTGAATTTAATTTTGATTGCTATTATTCATGTATCTTAATAATATATTTTGTTGTGGAGTTTGGAGGACTGATATCGACTTTAGTTGATGCACTCCTGCAGACTCTTGTCATTCTTGTGTTCACTGGGATGACTAATGTTGGAGACGGGTGTCGTGGTACGTTGTTGGTGGTGAGGTTCTGAGGCCAGGCCTCTCACCACATTATAATTCATTTTTTCAGTTTCTATTTCAGAGGAACATGAGCATGGTGATGATATTGTGACACCCATCCAAGTGTGCTACCGTTGTCGCGCTCCATTGAGCAAATAGAGCTAGCTGCAGTGCTCATGATTGCAAGGGTCAAGGCCTCTTGCTAGGGGTCTTAATCTCTTGCAAGCAGCTCGCATGACTGGTGAAGTGGTTACTCTGTCCGTGGGAGCCGTGACGCCGGGTAAGTCCGTTGCAATCTAAGAAGTGTAGATGTGGGTAGAGTGAGCACTTAAATATAAATAAGCTCACCCAGCGACGACGGAAATAGGAAGGAAGTCAGCAAGTTTCTTGTACTCGGCGAGGTCTAATAGACTGCGGGCGGGAGAGGCCCCTCTCTAACCTAACAAAATTTGGGGCCAAATGTTGTTATGAGAAACTTGCACGAGCCAGAGCATACGTCTGCCCACCGCTCGGGATGCTCTGTCTAGTCTGCAGCCAGGGTCGGCTGCAGTCCCGACTTCCTCCACTACATTTCACAAGCCGAAATGAAGTTTTCTGGTTCAGTCACGGCTTCCTCCGCTATGTTATTAAAGCACACATGGCCGCAGGCTAGCTACCCGACTTCAGATAACCAGTCAACTGCGCTAAGATGGAGCCTTTCTTTGCCCTTGAAGTCGGACTATCCGTTTGCTAGCGATCCGAGGCTTCGATCAACAGGGCGCTCAGAGAAGAGATCTATCTCCGGATCTTCGTCCCAGGAGCAGCAAGCGGTGGGAAAAAAAAGAAGACCACTGCTCCTCAAGCCTCAGGTCTGCTTTTACTGTCACAGTTGTGCAACTATTAATAGCTTCCCAGCTAATGCAAAGCAGTCTCCCGCAGACTCCAGTGTGAGCTGTCGGACGGTTCTGGGTTTGGTCTGGTCAATTGTGCATGTAGTAGAAGCCAGAAGTTTCTCTCCGGGGCACTCGGCTAGATCTGGTGTCAGATCACCGATTGGAGAACCCTCTCCATCCCGTTAACAGTTGGGGCCAACTGTGTCCGTTGTGAGAAACATTATTGAGTCGGAACACGCATCAAAATGTTCCTTCCACACTGCAGCCGTCGCCGGCGGCAGTTATGTCTTCTTCCACTTACATGGAAGCACACGAAAGAGGATTAAGCCTAGAAGTTTCTAACCGGGATACTCTACGAGATCTGGGGACAGATCGAGAGTGCAGAACGTTTTTCATCCTGTTAACAGTCAGGGACGATTGTTTAGTCTTGTAAGAAACTTCAATGAGGAGGAACATCCGTCTTGTGTGATGAGTCGGAATGCTTTTCCCGCACTTCAGCCGGGGTCGGCTGTGGTTATGGCTTCCTCTTCTTCCATGGATATGCACGATAAGGGATAGATGCCTAAAAGTTTCTAACAGAACGCCCGTCGAGGTCTGGAGCAGACTGCGAGCTGGAGAACCTTCTCCTTTCCGTCAGCAGTCGGGGTTGACTGTTTTTGGTGCGAAAAACTTTAGTGAGTTGGAATGCCCGTTTACACTTATGGTTCGGGACGCTTCTTCCACACTGCAGCCAGATTCGGTGGCAGCTATGGCATCTTCCCTAGCTTCATTAATGAAGCGTGTTGATCACAGACTAGCTCTCTGATTTCACAAGTTCAGGTTAATAGCTAGTCATTTGATACTAGTACTACCATTTAACAAACTCTGATGGTGAGCTATCAGTCGGTGCTGCGTTGGCCCAGTCATCTGTTTAGTCATATGGAGTTGACCATTTTTGCAGATGGAACATTTGGATGGTGAGAGGGATATGGAGTGTGAGTCTCCATCTCTCACAGAGGGGAGTTTAAGACTATGAAAAGTCTTAAGCTCTTAAGAAGATTGTTCCATCTGAATAAGTCTGCGTTTAGATGAGCATGCCGTGGATGAAAATATGGCCCTACCTGCATCATTTAATATATGCTCGGAAATAATGGAATGTGCTATTTCATTGAAAAGAGCAAATCTGGGCGCAATGTCCTAAGCAGATCACCTTACCAGAGCTATGGCGCAACGTCTCAATGGAAAGAAATATGACATGGTTCCTCAGAGTTCTTTTCAGGGCAGTCATGTATTCCATGTACAACTCCGCACGGACAGTGAATTTGGAGTTGGTAAGACGTGATACTGCCCTTGTGTTGTCATCACTTATAGATGACAAGGCGAAAAGCTCTCTCTGAGTCGCTCCGGTTACCAGGAATATACTGTTTGACAAGCTTGCATTGATATATGTGCAGGCTACAAGAAGCTTCAGTGCTCTGCTATTGAAGTTGCTGTCTCATCAACACACTTCAGCAGACCGGGGTATGCGAGGCCATTCTGCTTCTAAGAAGCATCATGAGAATGTCTCATGAGGATACAATAACCCTCTTATATTTACTCTGGAAGTCGTCATTATAGCAACTAGGGAAAGGGGTATAGGTCTGATCAAGGCTATGGATCAGACACCGCTAGGCCGACGATTAATGGAAGGTTATCATCACGAGAAACTGGGTGTTAGTCACGGAAGTTCCTTTCAAAGAGAGTTGCTTCTAGTGGAGGTAAAGGCTCTCTTATTGAAGGGAACAATTGAGGTCGACAAGACAAGCCTCTTGGTGGGGAGGATGTAGTTTCTTCTCTCGTAAGTCGTACAGGTGATGGACATGACCTCTATTGCTTGCCAGTTGACGGAGGATTATCAGCTTCACAAGAAACTGGACGTTAATCGTGGAAGTTCCTTTCAAAGAGAGTCACTTCTAGTGGAGGTAAAGGCTCTCTTATTGAGGGGATCAATTGAGGTCGTCGAGAATAGATTTCGGTTGCTCGCCCCTTGGCTGTAGGTTACAAACCTCGCAAAAGAGGATAAATTGCGAAAGATTAGTGGATGAGAATGTAGTCTCAACAGGCCTGCGGCTATCAGCCCGAGCAAGCTCCACTTGCAAGAATACTTGTTAGACCGATCTTCCAAGAGAGGCTTTCCTTCTGCAGGTATAAGCTCTCCTATTAAGAAAAGCATTAGACGTCGTCAAAATTATTCTCCAGTTTTTAGCTCACCTGACTTTCAGTCAGGAGAGCTATAGTGATCACTCACCATCCGTCGTCCGCCGTCCATCGTCCGTCGTCCATGAACACGGTGGTTATGTCTTCTCCTCCCGAACCAATTTAATTGATATTTGAGATAATGGTTTGTTATTTGATTTTGTTCAAATCAAATTGCCTCGCCCCTCGGTAGGGCCACGCCCAAAAAGTGTGCTTAAATCTTAAAAAATCTTATTCTCATGAACCAGCAGTAGCAGAGACTTGATATTTGGGTGTGCAGCTTCCTTTTGAGGTGTAGACTCAGATTTGTTCAAGAGAAGTTTCGAGGAGCAATATTTGCCTTCGTTATGGAAGGGGCAAGAATTTTCGCCCTGCCCAAAATTTCTATTTTCCAAACCGAGAAGCAGATTTGAACCAAATTTGATATGAAGGCTTATTGGGTCATAAGTACTTAATTTATGCCCAATTTTCTTTTCCCGTCGTCCCATGGGAACCGCAGGAGCTAAAAATAGAAAAAAATTAAAATGCCCATATCTCCAAAACTACACATCACCGAGAATTCTTATGTGGTGTGAAGTTTCCTTAGGGCCAATAGAATGGAATGGTAAAAAAAATTGCTATCGGTTTTATCATGGGGTACTTTTTGGGGACTTTTGAAAAAGTGCTGAGTCAGCATTTTTTAACACTGAGGGTAATGGGAAAAACATTTAAGACTACTTTTCTCCCAAACCACTGCTCCAAAAGCTTTCAAATTTCACATATAACATCTTTGGAAGATTGTTTCACACGTTTATTGAAATCAAATCCCTGGGTCCATATTTGGGCTCTCAAATAATAATAATAATGGGCCCAAATGTTTAAATTAGTGCAGTATGCGGAATATTCTTTAAAAATCTTCTTCTTCAGATCTACCAATCAGAATCTTTTGATATTTGGTATGCAGCATTCTTAGGGAGGTGAGATTCAAGTTTGTTTAAGCCAAGTTCCTGGGTTCATATTTGGACTCACTGTGGGAGCCCGAATTATAACTTAGTTCAAAATGAGGAATTTTTTTTAAAATTCTTCTTCAGATCCAGCAGTCAGAATGTTTTGATATTTGATATGCAGCATCTTTAGGGGGAGGGGGTGGGGGGGGGGGGTGGGGGGTGAGATTCAAGTTTGTTCAAGCCATGTCCCTAGATCCATATTTGGGCTCACTGTGGGAGCTTGAATTGTAACTTAGTTCAAAATGAGGAATTTTCTTTAAAAATCTTCTTCTTCAGATCCAGTAGTTGGAATGTTTTGATATTTGGTGTGCAGCATCCTTAGGGAGGTGAGATTCAAGTTTGTTACAGCCAAGTCCCTGGGTTCATATTTGGGCTCCCTGTGGGAGCCCGAATTATAACTTAGTTCAATATGAGGAATTTTTCTTTAAAAATATTCTTCTTCAGATTCAGCAGTCGGAATGTTTTGATATTTGGCATGTAGCATCCTTAGGGGGGTGAGATTCAAGTTTGTTCAAGCCAAGTTCCTGAGTTCATATTTGGGCTCACTGTGGGAGCCCGAATTATAACTTAGTTCAATATGAGGAATATTCTTTAAAAATCTTTTTTTTTTTAGATCCACTGGTCAGAATCTTTGGATATTTGGTATAAGCTTTTCTTAGGAGGGGCAGATGCAACTTGTTGAAATCAATTCCCTGGGTTGATATTTAGTCTACCTCGTCAGGTGAGTGCCCTCAGGCTCCCTGGGGCCTCTTGTTTATTATCACCTGTTTCTCGTCCTGAATCCGGATGGATAGTGCATAGATAGGCTGAGATATGTCTTGGCGTCAAGACAATTATGTCATTGTGGATGCCATAGTAGCCTTCTGTACAGTTACAGCGGTCTCTTCGGTTAGGTTCTGTCCGCTGTCTTTTGGGATTACAACCAAAAAAGATGCTGTGCTTTTCGGTTTGTTTTTCCTAGGTGTCATAGACTTTGTCTTATTGTTACACCATAGTAGCCTAGCTAAAATCTTGAGTGAGATTTTTTTCAGTATTATGCAGTGGCATAACTGAATTTATTATCTCTTGGGACTGCGGTCTCTTTGGGAATTCAGGGCTGTTTATATAGCTGCTCTTCATTCCCTACCTTGCGCGACGATAATTGTAAGTCTCCGCTAAGTGAGCCTTCAGGGTCGCAACTTACACCGATATATCTGTCTTCACATAGATGAAGACTTATAAGCTTTGGCTAGCATTGTAAGTCTCCTTAGTGAGCTTCTAGGACCTCAGTTATCAGCTTTTAATGGTCTTCACGTAGAGGAAGACCTTTAGCTGCTTCAGATAGGCTGAGTCAGTTGTCCTATCGCACGTGATACCGTTTGTTAGAGGAGGTTATTCTCTTCAAACCAGTATGATTTGGTGTAAGTTATTATGTAATATTTATTATGTAAATACGGTGTATTTGTTCATCACGTCCTTCTCCGCCCTTAGTGGTATTATGGAGTCGGTCAGACATGAGGGAGCCTTGCGGTTCCTATACTATTTGATGACTAACACAAGAACGATTCAAGTAATGTGGGTGAGGGGGATTCGATATGAATTTGAACCCCCTCCCCACCGCCAATGTGTTAAGAGACGATTACTGGGCAAGACATAGTTTTCTTCCCATATGCCTCGAATGCATTTAAGTATATACATGCATTTCATGACTTCTCAATTGGCAGCTGGGTCGTGTTCTATGGTGACCTCTTGGGCACATCCACTTTTTAGTTGGTTGTTTGTCTATATGTCATATATGAGCATATGATTCATCATCAATAAATTGCTAGCCTTTGGGTACCTAAAAGGCTGTCTACTCAGTTAACTGGTATTCAGATGATTACATGCGGGATTTCAATGTTCACGCGCATAATAAATGCATTATTAGGCGGACTCATTATTGTATGTTATGAACCTTAGAAACAATGAATTGTTTTGGAGGCAGTTCATGACAAGTCTGTTAATCATAGCTCGTTCCATTTCTAAATCCAGGTTTCTATTAATTTCAGTATCCAAACCGAATACAACTTGTCTTTACACTCTTGTATATTCGCATGTTTCTGGGAGTATAGATATCGGATACACTTCTGGGAGTGTTATTTATTGGAATTTATTGTACACCTGAATGGGGTCGCCTGTTGGTTACCACGGAAGTGTGTTTACTCTCCAGAGATCGTGCATTGTGATTCTATTGGACATGTGTATGTTGTATATATTATATCACAGGTTTTTGACCTACCTACGTATGCCGACTCCGATATACGTTACAAGCAGGCGCTATTAATTACCGGGATCGCTGTGATAGCCTTAGCTTCTGAAGTGGCGTTAAGCACCAATTTATTAATAATAATTAATACCTGGGTGCCTGTTCGACAAATTTTTATTGTTATTTGGTACCGCTTTTACTGATTCCAGAGAGCCCCCTCTTTGTTTTTGAAGAAGTTTCCTTCAAAAAGGTGGGGGGGGATTTTTTTTTACCTCTCCTCTGGCTTGATAAGTATGTTACTATGAGTGAAGCTGTTTTGTCTGTAGATTATATCCTGGATACAGCTTGTGTATTATTGTATATGGCATATGTTTGTGGGGGATATCCTCTCATTCTCATATACGCCATCCTAATTTTTGGGGCTTAGTCTGGACTAGCCTTAAAAATTGGGAACTTGTTACATCCAATTAGCATAGTCTTGATGCTACGTATACGGAATTACTTGAATTTGGCTCCTTATTTATGATATGTCTTATATATAGAGAGACATACATGTAATTCCTTTTAAATTTAATTTCCTTTCACCTTGGATTACGAGCTTGGAACTATGTTGGTCTACTAATTCTGAAGTCCTAGGCCTTCCACCAATTTATGTGTACCCATACTATGCATGGTACACATAATGCCGGCATCCGGGGTGACCATCCGTCGTTTGTCCATCCTTTATCCATCCGTCTGTCTGTCTGACCATCCATCTGTCCATCCGTCCATCTGTCCGTCTGGCATCCGTATCCATTTCTTTGGCATTTGATAACTTGAAAAATATTGCTTGGATTGTCAAGTTACTTTATATTTGTGTTCAGGTTACTGATGTGCCGAGCTGTATAGTTTTTGGTGTAAATCGGATAATTTAATCCTGAGATATTAACCCTTTATCCTTCAAATTGAAAATTCCTCCAATCTCTTTGGCATTCGATAACTTGAAAAATATTGCTTGGATTGTCTAGTTACTTTATATTTGTGTTCAGGTTACTGATTTGCCGAGCTGTATAGTTTTTGGTGTATTTGATCCCGAGATATTAACCCTTTATCCTTCAAATTGAAAATTCCTCCAATCCCTTTGTCATTCGATAACTTGAAAAATATTGCTTGGATTGTCAAGTTACTTTATATTTGTGTTCAGGTTACTGATGTGCCGAGCTGTATAGTTTTTGGTGTAAATCTGATAATTTAATCCTGAGATATTAACCTTTTATCCTTCAAATTGAAAATTCCTCCAATGACTTTGGCATTCAATAACTTGAAAAATATTGCTTGGATTGTCAAGTTACTTTATATTTGTGTTCAGGTTACTGATGTGCCGAGCTGTATAGTTTTGGGTGTAAATCTCTTATTTTGATCCTGAGATATTAACCCTTTATCCTTCAGATTGAAAATTCCTCCAATCCCTTTGGCATTCGATAACTTGAAAAATATTGCTTGGATTGTCAAGTTACTTTATATTTGTGTTCAGGTTACTGATGTGCCGAGCTGTATAGTTTTTGGTGTAAATCTGATAATTTAATCCTGAGATATTAACCCTTTATCCATCAAATTGAAAATTCATCCAATCCCTTTGCCATTCGATAACTTGAAAAATATCGCTTGGATTGTCAAGTTACTTTATATTTGTGTTCAGGTTACTGATGTACCGAGCTGTATAGTTTTTGGTGTAAATCTGTTATTTTAATCCTGAGATATTAACCCTTTATCCTTCAAATTGAAAATTCCTCCAATCCCTTTGGCATTTGATAACTTGAAAAATATTGCTTGGATTGTCAAGTTACTTTATAATTGTGTTCAGGTTACTGATGTGCTGAGCTGTATATTTTTTGGTGTTAATCTGATAATTTTATCCGGAGATATTAACCCTTTATCCTTCAAATTGAAAATTCCTCCATTCCCTTTGGCATGAGATAACTCAAAAAATATCAGTCCGATTGTCATGTTACTTTATATATTTATTCAGGTTACTGATGTGCTGTGGTGTATAGTTTTTTATGTAAATCTGATAATTTGATGGGAGATATTAACCCTTTATCCATCAAATTAGGCACTCCTCCAATCCATTTCTATATGTACCCATACCTTGTATGGTGTACATAATGTCGGCATTCGT
Source organism: Pictodentalium vernedei (assembly GCA_031216915.1). Classification (NCBI taxonomy): domain Eukaryota; kingdom Metazoa; phylum Mollusca; class Scaphopoda; order Dentaliida; family Dentaliidae; genus Pictodentalium; species Pictodentalium vernedei. The sequence continues at coordinate 327,841,632 of CM062288.1, read as the reverse complement.
GGTGGCCCACCGTCATACAGCTTTCTACTAGTTGCACGTATGGGTACACATCTGACGATTTCATCGGCCTATTTTTATGATTCAGCTAGTCTGGACCATTGGTTTATAGTATAAAAATATGATAAATTTAAAGTAATTTGTATATTTTTTATACTTACCAATGGCCCAGACGGGCATGGCCCTCCCATGATTGGGCACTCATACCTCCCTGCTGAGTTACTATGTAGTAATCTTTTCTACAAAGAATGATGTTGGCGCCAATTCCGGTCACTTCCTGATGGCTGCGCATGCGCAGAGAGTAAAAGTATGGAGGACCAGACAGGACTTTTAATTTTCGGTTTTGCTAGCAAATTTTGGTGATTGAGGGGTTCAAAATTTGTGTTTGGCCCGTGATAATTTTGAGTTTGCACCAGCTAGTCTGGGCCATTGGTAAGCATAAAAAATATACAAATTACTTTAAATTTATAATTTTTCTGCTAAAATTTTTCTATTGAATTTTTTTCTGTCAAAATTAATTACATATATAAAAATGTATTTTCTCAGCTTTAGTGAGTTATTGTCATGTGAGAAAAATACACAATCAAGCAATCACACAAATTCTTACCTTCTGGCTCACTTCTCTATGTTTTTATTTGATCTCTCCCTCAAATCTGTTGAGGGAGAAGTGTATTCTCCCACAATTTCCCCCCCCCCCCCCCAGGCAGATCACTGCCCCATTTACTTTAAAACCCTTAAAGGCCTATTTCTGGCTTTTATGACCTCGGAACAGGTGCTCTTAACATGCTATCATGAAGAGGTCCTGTTGACAACAAATAAATTAAATATGCATTGGCTTTTAGTCAAATCTTGGCTGCCTTAACAGGCAGTCAAGACTTAACTACTTGACAAGAAATTACTGCTAAGCCATTAGATGTTTAGCGGCTGTGGGCTGGTGAGAATTCAGGACACTTGTCCAGCTCCTTAAGAGTTAACAGAAAATAAAATATGTTTGAACTAATATTTGATTTTTTTTAATAATTTGAAGAAATTTGCTGATAATGAAGGCAGAAGACCGAGAATTCTGGTTGCTAAAGTTGGACAGGATGGGCATGATCGAGGTGGTAAAGTTATTGCTACTGGATTTGCAGATTTGGGATTTGACGTTGATATTGGTCCTCTATTCGCGGTAAGTTTATTTAGTAGGATTGGCCAGTAGATGGGAGCTCTATAGCGATCTCTCTGTCTGTGTCTTTTGTGTATGTCCCTGTGTCTGTTTAGTTATTTAACCCGTAATGGCCTAATTCTGACTTTGATAACTGTAACTTTTTAATGCAAAGGAACAGGTGTCCCAGCATGCATTGTTTGGGTAAACTCAAAACTTGGTTTCTAAGTACCTTGTCAGTTGTTTCTAGGCAAGTCTTGGCTGCCTCTGTAGGCAGCCAAGACTTGACTAGAAACAATGGCAAGGCCAGAGGAGGTAGACTTTCACAATATATAGTGAAAATGTACGTTTCAAATAAACGTATAGTGTTATCAAATAAAAATTTATTCTATGAGTAGGATTAAGAATGAAACCGACGAGCCTCTGGCGAGTTGGTTTTATTTTTAATTCTATGAGTAAAATAAATTTTTTTACTTGAAAATTCTATATACGTTTATTTTGCATATCCCATAAATCTTTTACAGGGCAGTTGTGGCAGAATCGTGCTGTTTCTCACTACAAAACATGGCAAGAAGTGAGGAGCACATTGGTCCAATTCGATCGACAAGCAAAATTGCCAAAAATATACAAGGCACACTGATACATTTCTGTCTAAAAATAATTCCCCTACAATCTTGAGCTAAACTTGCAAAAATACTTTATTAAATGAACAATGTTTATCTTTCTTATTTTTCGTTGTTTATTGTTGTTTTTTTCGTCGTCGATTCAACTTGAGTTTTGTAAACAGAGTTGACGGACACCTGGATATGTTTTTTTTTACACTTTCCTAATTTGGAAAATGAAACATCAATCATCATGCCCCCGCCTTTCATAATCGAACTTGTATGCTTTTCAACACAGGGTTTCGATTGATTTAATTTGTGTTTTCTTTGTTAATTGTTGTTCGTTGTATTCTTTGGCAGAGTTGAAATGTGTCATATTTTCTGAAACTAAACATTTAAGTAAGTCTGCGTTTCATAAATGTCGCTTCATTTGTCTCCCATAAGCATAAAACAGGTAACGACAACACGAATGCGGTAAAGGTCAGAGGTCAACAAGTCTGTCTCTACTGTAGGAATAAATTCTTTCAGTGTTAAACCTACAGGGAAAATTTACCACCCTACTAGCTGTCAGACATGTTAAGCTTGAAAAACTCAAAATAGTGAGATTTTCATGTGGTAAAGCTTGTGTTTTCAAACAAGACAAAATCCCCCCACCCCCACCCAATCACTCCCACCCCCCACCCTAAAATTTGTCTATAGACCTGTCAAACACTGAAAATCAAGTTAGTGGAATCCCTTTCTTAATACAATAACAGTACCCTCAATTCGGAGATTCCCCCCCCCCCCCTGCTTCACTAGTATGCCTCCACTCCCCCCACAGGATTTCAGACCATGGCTCCACAACTGGTGGGATCTGCCTTGTTCTATCAGATTTAGGGCTTTGTCAAGATGTAATAATTTACAAGAACCACTACATTTTCAAACATTTCCTTACTTTTTGAGGAGTCGTACCATGGTTTTGAGGGGTAATATGCAATTCTTGTGTTTATTTCAGTAATTAGACATCCATCCAACTGCCCTGGTTTTTAGCTCACCTGACTGCAAGTCAGTGGGAGCTGTTGCCCTCACTTTTATCCGGCATCCGGTATCCGTTATCTTTTTGCAGACTTGACATCTTCTTCACAACCACTAGGCCAAATTCAAACATATATTTCACAGACCATCTATGGAGTATACCCTTTCTATTTTGTTTAAATGAAGCAGCTGCCATATTCGGGCTCTGGATTATACCCCAAAAGATTAAAAACCTTTAAAAATCTTCTTCTCATAAACCACCAGAGGGAATGCCTTGATATTTGGTATTGAAAATCCTTTGGTGTAGAAAATTAAAGTTTGTTCAAGGGAAGTTGATAGGTCAATATCTGGGCTCTTTGTGGGGACATATCCATTTTGGTCTCTGCCCAAAATTTCTTTTTCAAGAACCGGTGGACCAATTTCAACCAAATTTGGCATGTAGTATAAGTGGTTTCTAAGTAATTGATTGATGCCCCCCCCCCCCCCAAAAAAAAAATTTCACAGCCCTGTGGCAACCCTAGGGTCTAAAAACAGGAAAAAATTCAAAAGCCCATATATCCCGAACCACAAGGAACAGAGAACTAGTATTTGCAAGGTTTGTATGGGTTATGGAATCCTGAAAAAGTCATGGAATTTTTAAAAAAAATTCAAGGGCCTTGAAAAGTTTTGAAAGATGGGCTGGAAGGGTTAAAGTTTTAGAAAAGTCATGGAATTCATAACCAGGTTTAAAAGGGATTGATTTTGTATAAAAATTATGCCCGAAATTATGCAAAAACAAAGCTTTTCTTATTTGGGTGCGAACTAACCCGGTCATGGAATTGTTTTGAAAAGTTTTGGAAAAGTCATGGAATTTGATTCTCTGAAAAACATATGGTTGAACCCTGTATTTGGTATGAAGCATCCATAGGACCGGAAGAAGGGTTTGGGTAAAAAAAAAAATTCCACCTGTTCAATCAGGGTGCCCGGTAGAGGGTATTGAAAAAATGATGAGTCAGCATTTTTGCAGTAGTTTATCCTGGAGGAAAATGTTTATTCACCGAGAACCTTGATTGACATATTGTTCTTAAATCAGCAATGCAACTAGAAAACATTCTTATCTTGTTATTATAATGTGAAAATATTGTGGACTTCAGTATGTTTTGCAAAGATTTTATTTCATGTTGAATATGAACCCTTTCAGTACTGGAAACATCTGATTTCTGTATGCATGTCTTCAATTTAACCCTCTCAAGACTGCAATGTGGGTTCCAAAGATTTTATTGATGCCATAAACAAACAAAACCTTTCCAATGCTGTATATGTATTTTTTCTGGTTCCTTGGAAAATAAAAATTGATCTGATTCCTGTATGAATATCTTTAATTTAACCCTCTCATGACTTCAGTGTGTTTTTCCAAAGATTTTATTTCACGATGAGCTCTCACTGCTGTGCATATATGTTTTCTTTTGCTGGTTCCTTGGAAAATAAAAATTGATCTGATTTCTGTATGAATATCTTTAATTTAACCCTCTCATGACTTCAGTGTGTTTTCCAAAGATTTTATTTTATGTTGAACTCTTTCAATTCTGTGCAAAATATATATGTTTTTTCTGGTTTCTTGGAAACATTTATCTGATTCCTGTATGGATGTCTTTAATTTAACCCTCTCAAGGCTTCAGTATGTCTTTGAAAGATTTTATTGATGCCTTGATCAAACCCTTTTTTCAGTGCTGTACACATATATGTTTTTTCCTGGTTCCTTGGAAAAAGTTTCTCTACTTCCTGTATGAATATCTTTAATTTAACCCGCTCAGGGCTTCAGTGTGGTTTCCCAAGATTTTATTTCATGTAATACTGTTAATGAAAACCTATTTCTGATTTCTTTAAACCCCCCCCCCCCCCCAAAAAAAAAAAATAAAAATAACTTCTCCATCCATAAATTCTGTTTCTGTTTTATTTTTGATGCTTTAACCATTTTCACACAGACTTGAATTTACTGGTGGCAGTAAAATTCTGTTTCTCTAGTTTGAAATCTTTCTTATTCTTTAAAACCACTGGGCCAAATTCATTCATTTATTGCACAGATCATCTTTGTAGTAAACCTTTTCACCTTTGTTCAAATGAAGCTGCTGCCATCTTCAGGATGGTAGAATTTACTCTTCTGATTTTTCCCTCCAAATTTCTATATCCCTTAGGGTGGGGTTAATGCTCCATAAGCCTAATATGCTTTTAAAATCCTCTTTTTAAAAGCCACTTCCAATAATACTTAGATTTCTTGTTTGGAACTTACTTTAGTGATGCAGATTCACTTTTTGTCAAAGAAACTCAGTAAGTCAAAATTTGGGCTCCCAAATTTTGGGCTACACTCGGTATTTCTATTTTCAGATTCAATGGGCAGATGTGAACCATATTTGTTGTGTAGTATATAACTGGATCATAAGGATTTCATTTATGCCGGATTTTTTTCAATTTTTAGTTCACCTGAGCATAGCTCAAGGGGAGCTTTACTTATCACTTTCTGTCCCATATCTCCAAAACTACACGGCACTGAGAATTCTTATTTGGCATGAAGCTTCCTTAGGACCAACAGAATGGAGTGGTAAAAAAAAATTGCTATCGGTTCTATCATGGGTACATTTTTGGGACTTTGAAAAAGAGCTGAGTCAGCATTTTTTTAACACTGTGGGTAATGGGAAAAACATTTAACACTACTTTTTTCCCAAACCACTGCACCAAAAGCTTTCAAATTTCACAAAAAAATCTTTGGAAGATTGTTTCACATGTTTATTGAAATCAATTCCCTGGGTCCATATTTGGGCTCTCTATGGGAGCCCAAATGTTTAAATTAGTGCAGTATGAGGAATATTCTTTAAAAATCTTCTTTTTCAGATCTACCAATAGGAATCTTTTGATATTTGGTATGCAGCATGCTTAGGGAGGTGAGATTTAAGTTTGTTCAAGCCAATTCCGTGGGTTCATATTTGGGCTGAAAATTTGGGGTTCTGGTCCGGACCAAAATCCGGAAATTAGTTTTTTGGTTTTTTATGCATTTTGGTCAATTTTAAGACAAAAAAAATTTTTTTTTTTTTACACTGAAAATTTGGGGTCTGGGTGGGACTTAGAAAATTTTGGACCAAAATCCGGAAATTAGTTTTTCTGTTTTTTATGCATTTTGGTAAATTTTAAGACAAAACAAATAATTTTTTTTTACACTGAAAATTTGGGGCCGGGTGGGACTTAGAAAATTTTGGACCCAAATCCGGAAATTAGTTCTTTGGTTTTTTATGCGTTTTGGTCCATTTTAAGAAGAAAAAAAATTTTAGTCTGAAAAAAATTTGTTTATCGCAATTTTGGACGTGCAAGTGCAGGAACTGAAAATAGAAGGAAAATCCTGTGTTTTGTGTGGGCACAATAGCTTCGTCTAGTTGGTATATGCTTTTCTTAGGAGGGACATATGCAGCTTATTCAAGTCAAGTCCCTGGTTTGATATTAGACTACCATGTCAGGTGAGTGCCTTAAGGCCTCCTGGGGCCTCTTGTTTTTGTTTGGAGGGGGGTGGGGGTGGGGGGGGGGGGTAGAGAGAACCACAGTAGTTGAAAACAAAACAAAAATTCACAGAACAGAGCTTACTAGAAAGCTTTCATAGGACCAGCAGACATGAATGGCCAATAAATTGGTCTTGCTGCTGATCACTTACTGATACACTCCTCTCTTTTAACAACATGAGCCAGGTGTGCGTTTTAATCTCACTTGAGCCTCTGGTTTAATAGTTCCCGCTTCAGTTGCCAGTGAAATAGAATAAACACAACACAACTTATATTTCTTGTGATTTTATTAACTGTTATTGAAGTGAGTCGTGATATTCAAATCACTTTTGCTGCTTACTCACTCCAATGTTTTCACCAATATTTCTCCTAATTTCGACTGTAGAGGTTCGTTTTTTACAGAATTATGTTCATCCAATGACGTAGCGCAAGCCAAATTGACATCATCTCTTTGATGTTTATGTGCTTGTTCAGGAACTGCTGATCCCAAAGACCCTGGTACCTCGAATCTGTTGGGCTCAATGTCGCGCCCCAACCTGTTTGACTTGCATCCGTCATAATCGTCAGTTGCAGAGGAACTCCCTGAGTCAACCACTGAATATCTGCCCAAGTCTGAATCTCTTGTTTTACTTGGTTCGACAAGACAATGTTCGTTTCGAGCGAATGAATCTTCACACTCCAAGTCTGAGTGAAAAATATCTGGAGTGGACGAGTGCGTAAGTGGCCCATTGGAATAAGGTCCGCGGCGGCTCCGCACAAACCTATCAGTCGCATAAATTTTCTCACTGTAACTACATCTGAGTGTAGACAAAAGTGAGTATAACAACTGACCAGTTTCGCTCTGGGTAACAGAAATGAACCAGATTGTTGTGCGTCTCGAAGCTCATTCCCAAGTGAATGAATGACTTGGACAGAACTAGATCCGACTTCGTTTTGTTTACTATGAAACCGAGATGTCGGAGCAATTGAAGCAGACTCTGAACATCGTTCTGAAGAGTTTTTGTCATGGTTTCAGTCTTCAAAGGGGCGGTCTCCCAAGACAGGTCAATTATGGCATAAAAATACAAGTTGGTACCAGGTCACAGTGGTCTCTCAGGACAGGTGGTCTCCCATAGCAGGTCCATTATAGTGTCAGTAGTAAACTTAAAAAAAGGAAAATTAAATGGTTTATGTCTTATATTTTATCCAAGTTAGTAAAATGGATAAATTTGTCCCTTGAGTGCAACAAGGCTTTGTAATGCCTTACCATTGCAAAGCCTTATTGCACTCCTGGGACAAAATACACCACCACACATGCTATTCTGAATATTATGAAACCTAAAACAAACCAAAAACATGAAATTTTTTGGCAAAAAAATAAAATAAAAAATCGCCTGCCCACATGCAATGCCTGAGAAAAATTGTCATATAGTTATGACATCACTCCTTTGTTTAAAAGAAGTGATGTATTTTGAAGAGTTGATAAGAGCATTTATCATATGACTCGTCCGTTTTGTTCACTTTAAAACATTTGATATTTTGTTTTCATATTAATCAGTGATAAATAAAGCCTTCTGTCAATTTCATTGGTCAATTTCAAAACTAGACAATATGATTGGCTGAACAAAATACAACTGGGCCACATTTTCATAATTTGCATAATTAGAATTAGGAGCTTTCATTGGTCAATTTCAAAACTGGACAATTTGATTAGCTAAACAAAATACAACTGGATGACATTTGCATAATTTCAGTAGGGAGAATTTACGTTATCTGTCCTATTTTGAGTGGGTTATATTGTATTATTAATCTTTCACCTACAAGAAAAACGCCATTCATTTTTTTTTTATATTTTCACTTTTTGCTTCCAAAACATAGGTTATGACCCCTCATTGGAACGAGCTCGACGAGCTCGTTCCAATGAGGGGTCATAACATATGTTTTGGAAGGAAAAAATGAAAATTTTTAGTTATATGGGGATGTTTTTTTCCAAGTGCCGTCTGCAACTCAAGTTAGGTGATGAGCCAAAAAGTCCTACTAAGTGGCTAATTTGTGCGTGTGTGTGTCATATGATAAATAGAATATGAAATGAGTGTTTTTCTCATATTATATTTATGAAACTCGTCCGAATTTTACGTTTGGGCTCGCCTGAGGCTCGCCAAAACGGAAAATTCTTAGACCTGTTTCATAAATATTATATGAGAAAAACACTCATTCCATATCCTCTATATGCTGTATTCCACTAATATCACCCCAAGCTCTGCAACACCTAGGTGATGAAGGATATCTTTTGAGAAGAAAGGCAATGAACTGGGACAGTGTCAGCCCTGACATCAACAAAAACCTGTGAAAACATTTCAGTGATCTGTATTAAAGTATCTGAACTCATTTACACAATATCCTGAACTTCCTTTGTCTGATGATATAATACAACATTTCACACATAAAATAAAACCAAAAAGTATGATAAAAATGACATATTCCGTATAAACGATAGCAAGATTTCGTTGACTCAAAAAAAAATTAAAGAATATTGAAAAGAATGAGAAAAAATATTGAGTCTTTCTTGCTGATTGTGCGTCTTTTGTTTGTCTTAGAAAACAACTCTTTGACAAGTCATTTACACCATATCAACTCGTGATATTGAACATACAATCGCTCGGGAATGTTCACTCGGGCAAAGATTATATATTCAATATCACTTGCTTTCTGTGGTGTTACTAGTGGCGTAGCCAGCCTAAAGCAAGTGGGGTGGACAAACTCGCACAGCCTGGCTTAGAGCCGTTTTAATAGGGAGGGAGGGAGGTGAGCCCCCTTTGAATTTGTAACTAGTGGGGGGCAGAGGGGGGCGGAGCGGTGTGTGCGGTAAAAGTTTTCCAGGCTTTCACATTTCATAATTTTGCGTCCCTAAAATTTGAGCTAGGTAACAATAATCATGGTTTCCACCAGAAGTAAATAAATTGTCCCCTGAGTTCCAATGTGTTCTATGTGCCAGTAGGCACATAGAACACATTGGAACTCAGGGGACGAAATGTGTCTTAATATAGGGTGGCCAAGGGTCGTTGGTACCACGGACCGACCATGGTTCAGCCCGTGTTTGAAAAATGTTGAATTCCAGTGTTCAAAAACCCCCATCTCCTTGCATCTGAGCAGATATTTTAAGGTTTTTCATGTATTGATGACTGTCTTCTGTTTCACTGCATCAGATATTAGGACAAGCAATCTACAAATCTTCAACCTTACCCCCATGGACCTAACTCCCCCCACCCACCCCACCCCCACCCCCTATGATTTTTATGCCAGTTTTGGACATAGTTCAAGGGCCAACTTTGAGGGAAAGTGAGGGGGACTCGTTTCACTGCATCAGATATTAGGACAAGCAATCTACAAATCTTCAACCTTACCCCCCATGGACCTAACTCCCCCCCACCCACCCCACCCCCACCCCAATGATTTTTATGCCAGTTTTGGACATAGTTCAAGGGCCAACTTTCAGCCCCCCCCCCCCCCCCCCCCCCACCTCCCCGTGTAACCTCTACAAAGATACACTTTGTGGGGCTATAATAACCTCTAAATACAAGCTCTGAAGAAATATTTTTCAATTTACTATATGATATTTCAGACTCCAAAAGAAGCTGCACAACAGGCTGTTGATGCTGATGTTCATGTTATTGGTATAAGTTCATTGGCAGCTGGCCATAAAACACTCATTCCAGAACTAGTTAGTGATTTAAAGAAGTTGGGAAGACCGTGAGTATTGTACAGTGGAACCCTTTTAATTGAATATCCACTTTGCCAGTGGAAATTATTCAATTAATAGGTTTTGTCACTTCATGTATTTTAGAAATAAAGTGACCACCTATTGTATTATATCTTCTTTACAGAGCTCTTGGAGCTGTGTGGGGGCGCGGTGGCGTTGCGTAACCGATTCTCGTCCAATCACTGAAGTTAAGCAACGTCAAGCCCGGTTAGTCCTCGGATGGGTGACCGTCTGAGCGATCGATTCGGACTCCCGCATTGTGTCCTTGGGCAAGGCACTTAAACCTGATTGTCCACATGGGGGCACGATGATGTCATGTACTAAGGCATAGTGCACGTCGATGGTGCGCATGTCTTCAACCAATCTAACCCTGCCTTGCAGCACTGTGGAGTTAAGATGTTGGGGAGCCGGCAGCTGCTCATCATTGCTCGGTGGTTCTCTCCGGGTACTCCGGCTTCCTCCACCCGTAAAGCTGTCACGGTCATGATTAGCCATTGTGCATAAGTATGTGACCTTAAACACCAATAAATCAATAAATAAATTGGAGCTGTGTCAAACAAGTTATAATAGCTAAATGCCTGTACTGGATATACTGGTGACAAAAAAGGTCTATAAAGGGGAATTTGACACCCATCAGGGCAGACCTGAAAATAAGCCGTCTGACATTTGCAGAATGAGGTCCCCAGAGGGTGAATTTGATGATGCTGTCCCATACAGTGGGCCAATTTATCCTTTGGGTACCTCTGTCTGTTTAGTTTTGAGACCCTGATTCAGATTGATGTTCACAGAGGGTAAATTTAGTGATGCTACCCTGCTGTGCAGGGTAGCAGCACTAAATTCACCCCCTGGGAACCTCCTTTTGCAGATGACAGTCTGCTTATTTTCTGGCTTGCATCAGGGCAATTTCTTGACATATCTCAAGATTTTTTTTCTTCAATTAAGGGGAGTTTACTCTGGAACCTACATGCAATTGATGATTCAAATTTGTGCAGAAGGAATGGTACATGTAAATGGTTTTGTGTTTGGGAAATTATATTACCAGGGTTATTCAGTTAAGAGATATACAATTAAGTTGGCTCCGCTGTGTTGTTTTGTTGAGTTTCTTGTTTGTAAGAAACTGGCAAATAAATGTGCAGTGAAGCAAACCCTCAGTTAATATCAAAATAAAAACCGGCTGCAGCACAGACAGTCATTACTGGAGCCATCAGTAAGATACTCTTATTATACTCCCCGCAAACAAAGTTTGGGGGTGTATATAGGAATCACCCTGTCCGTCCATCCATCCGTCTGTCTGTCTGTCCATCCTTATAAGCGCAACTCCTCCTAAACTGTTTGAAGAATTTTCATGAAACTTTACACAATGGAAGAACTCCATATGAAGATGTGCATGAAGCAATATAATTCCTTTCTGACATGCACGGGGGGGTATCACTTTGTGAGCTTGCTCACAGTACCTCTAGTTATCCCTGGTGGGTGAGGGTGTGAGATGGAAAAATCTCACCCGAGGGCAAGATATTTGGGCCAGACACTTGCATACAAAATTTTTTGCGTCAAAAGCGTAAGGTTATGACCCCTCATTGGAATTAGCTCAATTAGTTCGTTCCAAAGAGGTGGTCATAAGCTATGTTTTTGAGACAAAAAATAATGCAAATTAAATGGCGATATTTAGCTCACCTGACTGAAAGTTAGGGGGAGCTTAAGTGAACTTTACACTATTGACTTCTCATAAACCACTGGACTGAATTAAACCAAATTTGGTATGCATATTCCTAATCATATGTCAATTCAAGTTTGTTCATATAAAGCTGCCACACACTCAGGGAGCACCATCTGATAGCACCCATAAATTGTTTTCTTCTCCAGAACTGTCCATTAGAATCTTTTGATATTTGGTATACAACATCTTTGATGGGGGGAGGGGGGGGGCTTCCTATGGGAACCTGAATTTTAACTTAGTGCAATATGAGTAAATTTAAAAAAAAATCTTATTCAGATCCAGCTGTCAGAATCCTCTCATATTTGGCATACAACATCTCGGGGAGTCATTCAAATTTGTTCAAATTTGGTCCCAGGGTTAATATTATATTGGGGCTCTCAATTGGAGCCCAAAGTTTAACTTAGTGCAATATGCAAAATTTTGTTAAAAATCTTCAGATCCACCTGTCAAAATGCTTTCATATTTGGTATACAACATGTCTTGGGGGATCAGATTCAAGTTTGTTCAATGTGAGTCTCTGGCTTCATATTTGGGCTCTCTTTTGGGGTGGAACAGGTTAGGTTAAAGGTCAAATCCATTCCTTAGTGTTTTTCCATAAAATTTGCCTTTCAAACTGCAGTGACATAACAACCCTTGGACGTTTGGCAGTGATAGTCTAAAGCTGAAAGAATTGGAAGCAGTCAGGAAGACCTATGATAATAATCATTTGGCCTGGATACCAGAGTTATGATTAATTTCATGGCTTCATTCCTCTGCCATGTTGATGAATTCTGACTAACAGCATGTGACCCAAAATACTTCTTAGAACCACTTTGTCAGGTGATCGATTAAGGCCCCTTTGGGACCTCTTGTGAATAGCGCTGGACGTTTTTTGCTGTTACATTGGGTAAAGGGTTAACCCTTTACCCAACGTAATGGCCAAAACCGGCCAGCGCTATTCTCAAAAATCGCCAATTAATTTTCAAAATATTTTCATTTTTTGTCTCAAAAACATAGGTTATGACCCCTTGTTGGAACGAGCTCGTCGAGCTCGTTCCAACGAGGGGTCATAACCTATGTTTTTGAGACAAAAAATGAAAAAAAATTAGTTATTCAAGAATTTTTTTGCAAGTGTCGTCTGCTTTTCATGTTAGGTAAAGGGTTAAAACATATCAAGTCTGCTTTTGAACAAATATCGTGGTCAAAGCATACAGAGATTTGCCACCTATGATGGGTTCATTCCTGCTAGACCAATTCCCTTTAGACCAATTCCCATGAGACCAATTCCAAAAAGACCCAATTCCCCTCAGACCAACTCATGTGTTCTACTTTTAAAATAATTCTATATTAACAATTTTATATATTTATAAATGTATTTAATGTTACTAATATAAGTGCTTATCAGTAAATAAATGTTTTCTTAATTATCCTTAATCAACCCTTAATCAATAACAGTATGTAGTTGGTCTACACTCTGGTGTATTTAATGTTACTAATATTCAAGCCTGAAAATAAGCAGTCTGTCATTTGCAGAATGAGGTCCCCAGAGGAGAAATTTTATGATGCTATCTCATACAGTGGGTCAGTTTATCCAATGTTTGAGACTTTAATTCAGACTAAGGTTCACAGAGGGTAAATTTAGTCATGCTACCCTGCTGTAGGCAGGGTAGCATCACCAAATTCACCCTCTGGGGACCTCATTTTTCAGATGATAGTCTGCTTATTTTCTGGCTTGTTGATATTTTATAAACTGAAATGTTATAAACCTATATTTTTTGTATGTTATGAGTATAAATATTTTTTTATCAAATAAAGTGTTTATCAGTAAATAAATGTTTTCTTAATTGTCCTTAATCAACCCTTAATCAATAACAGTATGTAGTTGGTCTGAGGGGAATTGGTCTTTCGGGAATTGGCCTAAAGGGAACTGGTCTAAAGGGAATTGGTCTAGTGGGAAGACACCCTATGATGAGAGGACACAGGGTGATGGCACTCTTGTTGTTCTTGATATAGATTAGTATAATACACTTCAGGTCATGTAAATGTGTGCAGTAGGGCCTTGCGAAGCTTCAAGATGTGATTTGATTTTAAATCTTAAGTTGCTATTCGTTTTGATTTGAAATCGTCTGCCCAATTTGTTTTGTTAGGGGTTCATTCCCACTAGACCAATTCCCTTTAGCCCAATTCCCATGAGGCCAATTCCCAAAAGACCAATTCCCCTTTTACCAACTGATGTGTTCTACTTTAAAATAATTCTATATCAATAATTTGATATATTTATAAATATTTATAAATGTATTTAATGTTATTGATATTCAAGCCTGAAAATAAGCAGTCTGTCATTTGCAGAATTAGGTCCCCAGAGGGTGAATTTGCTGATGCTATCCCAGTGGGCCAGTTTATCCTCTGGGTACCTCTTTCTGTTTATGCTTGAGACCTTGATTCAGGTTGATGTTCACAGAGGGTAGATTTAGTGATGCTACCCTGCTGTGTAGGGTAGCATCACCAAATTCACCCTCTGGGGACCTCATTTTTCAGATGATAGTCTGCTCATTTTCTGGCTTGTTGATATTTTATAGATGTTGGGCAGATTTTTCATAACAATTGTTATAATAATCACAGACTTTCAAAGGCTGTGATTCTTTTTATTTTTTTTATCAAATAAAGTGCTTATCAATAAATAAATGTTTTCTTAATTATCCTTAATCAACCCTTAATCAATAACAGTATATAGTTGGTCTAAGGGGAATTGGTCTTTTGGGAATTGGTCTAGTGGGAAGACACCTTGTTAGGATATGGTTACACAAATGACTGCTGTTTATTTGATCAAAATCGGTGCAGTATTTGTTATTTTGTGGTTTCTAGAAATATCGTTTCAGGATGTGTCTAACCTTGTTTGTTTATTGATGATGGTACCTGTATTTAACTCTTTTGGCACGACAGGGGACTAAAGTCGACCAACTGCAGACCACGGAAATGGACTGCAGTAGTCATTTTAGCCAAATGTGTGTGTCCATTTCCAAGTGCTTTTAACCCTTTACCGAATGCAGACGATATCAAAATTTATTATTTTAAATATAATTTTTTCACATTTTTCAAAAAATTTCAACAAAACCATATCATGTGACCCCTCGTTGGAATGAGCTCGACTAGCTCGTTCCAACGAGGGGTCACATGATATGGTTTTGTTGAAATGTTTTGAAAAATAATATTTTTTCAACTGCTGAAGTTGCATATTACACGAGGGGAGATGCAGCCGATTCGTTGTGTAAAGGGTTGAACAAACATACATATTTTTATACTGTACCAATGACCCAGACATAGCTGGTGCTAACTCTTAAAATATAGGGCCAAACACAAATTTTGCCCCCCAATCCCCAAAATTTGCATCTAAAACTAAAGAAAACATGTCCTGAAAGGCCCTCCACACCTCGCCCCCACTGCGCATGCGCAGTGTCAAGGACGTTCCGAAATTGGCGCCATTTATCATTCTAAGTTTGGCCCTTCATCAGTTAACATCTGACTGATCTTTGTGCTTTTAAATCTCAGTTTAAATGATGCCAGACACATAAATATTAGTGAAATGGTGATTCTAAGGAGGATAGAAAAGGAGGAGAGGAAAAGAATGTGTGACAGAATATTATCAGGGCTGTAACTTAAAATTTTTTAATGAAATTATGTTAAGTTACCTATTTTCAAGGCAGCAGCCATTTTGTTGTCATTCTGATTATTTAGTTACACTGTTTTTTCAAGTGTTTTTCCTCTCTCCCTGTCCTTTAAGTTCCCCCTTGCTATTCTCCCATGCTTTTGGCATAGTTTCTGTAATTATTATTACTAAAATTTCTTGGGAGTTTTAGCTTAATAACAGAATGAATTCTGTTCTTTCCCCATGTTTACGTCTTCACCTACGGGTGGTTAGGCGTTGTGTTCTGCATCTACCATCTGATGTTCTGCAGTTTCTTCCCTGGAAGTCTCTGTTTTGCATCAGATGGTGTATTTTTGGTAACTGATTTCGGGCCTGGGTGCCTGGAGTCTTATTTTAGTGTTTTTACACTCATTGTTTACATTTACAACAGCCCTCTGTGTGAGGGGGGGATTTCTAAATAATAATATCTTTATGTTATTTTAATCATAACTAGATACATTATTATTGTTCGTAAGTGTTGAATAAATTGTTTAAAATATTTTTAAAATTTTTGTCCACACTTAGGCTTGGGATCCATTGGGGCTCAACGTTACTTTTCAGAAACTTGGGCTGTTCTGAAAAAATATTTTTTCAAAATATTTTGATTTCAATTATTTTTTCTATATTAATGGATCATATTATTATTATGTATTTTGATTGCCAGGGGTTAGTGCGAGTACCAGGACTTGTTTTCTTTTCACATTGAAAGGATATTGATCAATTGTTTTAGGAGGAAGTCTTCCTCTGTCCTTATTATCATTCTATATGTGGTCAGTGTACTCGCATTAACTCCTGTTCTGTATCGTATGATTTCGATGACAATATGGGAAGCGTATGTCACGGAATGTTGTTGGGGATTTGGACACTCCGGTCCTTTCCCCGCAGGGTCACTCTACTTTATCAATTTCTATTTCAGACGATCAAGATTAGGGTGATGTATCTGTGATGTCTTCCAACAGTGTGCCTCCGTCGTCACAATTAATGAAGGGCTAGCGGAAAAGTGCTCATGTAATACGCCAATTGCCTAAGAGGACCCTAGTAGGTTCGACGGCCTTTGACGTCCGCTAGCTCGCCCGGTGTAGCGTCCATTCACCGAATGGTTCGGCAGCCGGGTTCGTCCGTTGCGGTCTAGAAGGAATTTTGGGGTGATGCGAGCACTATAAAATTAACTTAATGCACACCCAGTGACGGCGGATCGGAGGGAGAACGGAGGAAGCCTTTTAGTCCGGTTCATAGCTCGTTCCGGTCCACCGGACGGCAAGCGAGAGAGGCCACTCTCTCGTTCAACAACATCTGGCCCCAGATGTTGTGGTACAAATGTGTCGTTAGCGGAGCATACGTCCGTCGCTCGGGACGCTCCGTTGTATAGGCAGTCCGCTGAGACTGCTAAGGCTTCCTCTTCTCGTCAGCGCACACGACCGCACCTTGGCTGCGTGACCGCCGATATATTACCAGCTTCGCCGATCAAGGATTCTTCGGCGACCAGGTCACACCATCCGGCAGCCAGGGATTCGAGACCGATGGACTCCGGACGTTCGCATAGGAAGTATGCGGGAGCCATCTGATGCGGAGCTGCCCTCGGCGAAGCACCGATAGACTGCGCCTCCGCAGGTCTCGACGCCGGACATTCTTGTGCACATAGCACAACTTATCGCAGCATCCCAGCAGCCGACAGAAACGGTGTCGGATCGAGAATTATCCGACAGCGCTGGGTCGGTAGCCGGGGACTCGAGGCCTGCAGACTCCGGACGTTCGCATAGGAAGTGTGCGGGAGTCAACGTACACGGAGCTTCCAGCGGCAATGCATCGTAAGTCCGCTACTGCACAGGCCTCGGGAACGGACGTGCTTTCCTTAATAGCACAGTTTATCGCAGCATCCCAGCATCAACTGAATCTGTCGCATATATTTTATCCGACGATGCTGGGTCGGGACGCTCCGCGGAAGCGGGTACGGACGTCCGAAAGTTTCATCCGGTCCGACGGGATACCGAAAGGGATTCGGTGGATTTCAAGCTTTCCCTTTCGGAACAACATATGCTGCGATGCCGGATAAGAAACTGATAGCGTCGGTGGACTTAGAAATTTTTGGTTCGGTTCAGGGACATCGTCCCTCAGTTCCGACATAGTCCAATAATGTCACACAAACTTTCGAATTATTGAACGACGCTATATATATTATTATTTTATGCTTGCTATCCAAGCATTTCTGGTTTCTTGTTCGAAGAGTTATGGAGATGTCTTTCAAAAGTGTGCCTCTGTCGTCATAGTTAATGAAGAGTTAGCGGCAATAAGTGCTCATGGAATATGTCTATCGCTTACGGAATGACATTCGCTAGCTCACCCGGTGTAGCGTACATTCATCGAATGGTTCGGCTGCCGGGTTCGTCCGTTGCGGTCTAGGAAGGAGATTTGGGTGATGCGAGCACTTTAATTACTTTAGTACTCACCCAGTGATGGCAGATTGAGGACAGATCGGAGGAAGCCAACAACATAGGGGACCGCATGTTGTGGTTCAGATATTTTACATTCGGAGCATATGTCCGTTGCTCGGGACGCTCCGTTATATTGACAGTCCGAGAGACTGTCTTTAATGCTTCCTCATCCTCACAGCAGGGCACACGACCGCACATTGGCTACGTGACCTCGAGTATCCGATCAGTTTCGGCATTCAGTGATTCCACAGCGAATAATTTTATTTTTCGACGCTATATATTATATATATATATACAAGCCTGCTACTAAGCATGATAGTTTAGTTTCTTGTCCGCGTGGCTCATTTCTGCCATTTTATCTTTTTTTACATATAGTTTATTTTGGCAGAGCAGGGCATACCGAGAGTTCATATGCGTCTAGACGGTGTGATTAAAGACTGCATATATTCTTTTTTGCCGTTTATGTCTTTTCCAATTTCAATGTTGGGAACGACATTATGTATAGTAGACTTAACTTAGACGCTTTATTATACGTAATCCGCCTTACTGAGGTGTTATCATTACGTCTTCAAGAAAAGATTTACGGGATATTATTCTCAATGTAATTTCTTTTGAGGGCAGTAGTTTGTTCACGTATAACTCCGCCCTTCAGTGGCTGATTGGAGTTGGTTAGACGTGATGCAGCCTTAGCTACATCCACGCGTGGATAGTAGGTTAAGAACTCTCTCAGAGTCGCTTCGTTCTCGGAGGAGCTTCTCTTCGACGGCAACTTTCCGGCAATACATGAATTGCTTGATTTATACATTCTCTTGTCTATCTAGTGTTACAAGAGATTCAGACTGGGGCAAACATTCGGTGGTTGACTCAGAGAGTGCCGCCGCAGTTGCCGGACCCTAGTGTGGCTGTTATGACGGTTGCCAGTCAAACAGATTGGGATATATACTGATCCCTACGGATTCGAAGTGCCAGGGTCTTTGGGTTCCGCAGTCTTTTAGCTATCAGTTTAACTTCCGCGGAATAATGTTTTTTTTTAGGCTTGCTTTATGTCATTGCATGAACATTATTCAGAAGCGCATGCCCAAATTCCTGTCCTTTAATTCGACAGTAGTGGCGTATCTCCGGAACCAGGGAGGCACTCTTTCGTTTCCGTTATTCAATTTAATGGAAAGAATCCGTCTGTTGGTTATAGTACACCAAGTTCAGTTTTGGTCCGTCATATTCTGGGTCGTCTGATTGTTTTATCGCACTCCCGTTCTCTTACGGGTCGCTTGTTGCTGTCAGAATGGACTCTCAACAAACAAGTATTTAATCAGATTTGCTATCTATGGGAGCGCCCAATCATGTTTTATTATGACACAGCTTGCTAATCAATTGCAGACGTATGTGTTGGCTTGTCCAGATCTCTGAGCTAATGCTGTTAACGCTCTATTGATCTATAGGACGCAATGATAGGATACGCGTATCCTCCGGCGCTGTTGTTTTAGCAGGTATTGCTAAGATAAACAACCACAATATATTTCTGTTGACAGCATCTCTATCTTCACAGAGATCATGAGTAATTTACTCTCTTGTCTACTGTGGATCTTAACGTGAAATCTTCCTCTATGTGAGGATCTTTTTTCACTGGGTAAATCGTGTCATCTTTATCACAACCAGCAAGGTCGCAACCTTCATGTATTCCGTTGTGTGGTCCGTATTGCATTGTAAGCACTGTACTGGACGAGCTTTGGACGCGATTTCTTACTATAGGAGATCCTCTTCTTCGCTATTCTATGCGGCTAAAGTGGAGGCTCTTCCGTCGTGGTGTAGGGATCATTATGTTCATATTGTTGATCCCTCCATACTACGCATTGCTAGTTTTTAGTATACTTGTTTCACAAGATCTACTGCAGCCTGTTGTTATTTAGGTTATAGGTTTGTTACCTCATACCTATGCACTCTACGATAGTTTACAATTGAGTCTTTTGTCTCTTTATCTAAGTCAGTTAGTAACTTTTTGATAAATAGACTTAGAATCTTTAGATTAAATTCCTATACGGATTTTAACTTCGGTTCTTATTTAGCTAAGTAATCATTTGAGCCTCTGGAAACAGTAGTTTTCAAATTCTGACCTTTTAGACAGTAATTCTGTTGGTTTCTCTTTTACTGTAGAGTCAGTGAGTTTCATGCACTATCGATGGATGATTTTCACTTTCATAGTTTCAGAATCAATACTTCCGTTACTATTTAGGTTCGATTGTTGCATAAGAGTTAGGCTCCTATTATCCGGAACCTATTATTTTAAGGTCCTTCCGTCTTCGTATGGGCATAGGCCTTTACTCTTTCCGGGTACAGTTTATGTATTTATAAACAGATATCTGTTTATTACAAGGGCGTAAGCTTCTTCTGTCTTTGATGTCTAGTAGAAGGACGTTACGCTCCATTTTATTGTTAATCGATTCTATTAACTAGCGTACTGCTTATGGTATATCATTGGCTTAGCAGTTGTGCTTAAGATTTCGGCTCATGAAGTAAGAGTTCTTCTACTTCTTGGGCTTACATTAATAGTGTTGCTATTATAGATTTTTGAAGGCTGCTCATTGCGCTCAGCCATCCATTCATGAATTTTTTCTCAGAAATATCGAGTCCATTTCTGGAGGCCTCTATTGTTAGGTCTATTATCTACTGCTCAGAATGTCATTCACTTAACAGTTGCTACTATAGCTAGGTAGGCTGTCTGTTTCGGCAGTGTCTCCGTTCGGCTGCCCTCTTCGCTCTGGGCTATTTGACCCAGGGCAAGAAAAAGGGGGGGGGGGGGAGGGTGTTCCCTTGGGTCACCTGTTTTTACTATGAAAACAAGGGGATACCTCCTCCGGAGTTAGTAATTCTGAGCTGTTATTGGGATGGTTGTTTAGTGAGAAGTTTAAGTTTATAAAATTCATTCAAGTCTTAGTTTTTAAAGTATAGCTTTTGAATATTGCATATGTCAACGGACATGATTATGCAATTCTCACACACTTTTAGGAGTATAAGAGTCTCTATTCTCTAGACTTACTTTATTATTGGCTTACTTTAAAAATTATTAGTATAAGGATTATTGGATATTAATAGAGTACATGGATGTATGAAGCTCAATTTTTGGAAGGTGTTGTATCTTTCTAATTTATCATAAATAAGAAAGATACATGTAAGGCCTATTACTTCTTTTCCCTACAGGGGATGACTCTATTTTATTTTATTGAGCGTATTCCATTTTGCTCTATGTCCTTGGCCCTCCAGCCTTTTTACTATTCAGCTATGTCTGGGTCATTGGTACAGTATAAAAATGTTAAAAAATTTATAGTAATTTATATATTTTTTATACTTACCAATGACCCAGACGGGGATGGCCCTCCCAGGAGTTGGGAACTCTTGCCTCCCCGCTGAGTACATAGCGCTTACCAGGCACTGGTTATTAGAATGATAAATGGCGCCAATTTCGGAACGTCCTTGACACTGCGCATGCGCAGTGGGGGGCGAGGTGTGGAGGGCCTTTCAGGACATGTTTTCTTTAGTTTTAGATGCAAATTTTGGGGATTGGGGGGCAAAATTTGTGTTTGGCCCTATATTTTAAGAGTTAGCACCAGCTATGTCTGGGTCATTGGTAAGTATAAAAAATATATAAATTACTATAAATTTTTTAACATTCCTATGTTTCATGCACCACTTATGTCCTATCCATGAACAACGATATCATCACTTGAAAGTATAAAGGTGCCATTTAAATATATACAGGAAATCATTTGAAAAACTGTCAATGAGATCATTAGAGCATCTTTTAAAATAATAACACTTTAGTCTAACAACCTGTACTTTTTGTAAAATTCCTGATGAATATTAGGCGCTTAGAATTCTGTTTCTCAGATTATTCCGCGCCAAAAGAGTTAAGGATATTGATCAAACTACGAGGGTTTACAAGGTTCTCAGAATGTAACTTGTAAATGTATGGATCCAAAGACGGCCTGTTGGAGGCACCTGCTTTGTTGCAGGAAAGTGTGATGATAATATAAAACTTTGTCTTTTTGTAGGGACATATTGGTTGTAGCAGGTGGTGTTATATAAATAATTATATACAATTTTGTCTTTTTTAACCCTTTACCCATTGCAGACGATATCAAAATTTATTATTATACCCTCGCAAACAAAGTTTGGGGGGTATATAGGAATCACCCTGTCCGTCTGTCTGTCCGTCTGTCCATCCTTGTAAGCGCAACTCCTCCTAAACCGTTTGAAGAATTTTCATGAAACTTTACACAATGGAAGAACTCCATATGAAGATGTGCATGAAGCAATATAATTCCGTTCTGACATTTCCAAGGGGAGATAATCTAACTTATACATTCCAGGCGCGGGGGTATCACTTTGTGAGTTTGCTCACAGTACCTCCAGTTTTAAATATCATTTTTTTAAATTTTTCAAAAAATTTCAACAAAACCATATCATGTGACCCCCTCATTGGAACGAGCTCAATGAGCTCGTTCCATTGAGGGGTCACATGATATGGTTTTGTTGAAATATTTTGAAAAATTTAATTTTTTCAACTACTCAGTTTGCATATTATGCGGGCAGATGCGGGCGATTCGTTAGGTAAAGGGCTAAGGCCATATTGGTTGTAGCTGGTGGTGTTATGCAAATAATAATGTAAAATTTTGTCTTTTTCTAGGGACGCATTGGTAGCTGATGGTCTTATACAAGTAATCAAATAAAATTTTGTCTTTTTGTAGGGACATAGTGGTTGTAGCTGGTGGTGTTATCCCCCCACAGGATTATGAATTTTTATACCAGAGTGGAGTGAGTTCAATTTTTGGACCAGGTAAATATATATTTATTAATGCCCTTCTATAAAAATGTGGGAGTGGGGTGTCTCAGTGGTTATGCCATTGAACTTCAAACCAAAAGGGTCACAGTTCGATCCGGTGTCTTCCCACTAGACCAATTTCCTTTAGACCAATTAGGCCTGTTCCCAAAAGACAAATTCCCCTAAGACCAACTACATACTGTTATTGATTAAGGGTTGATTAAGGATAATTAGGAAAACATTTATTTATAAAAATCTGCTCAACATCTATAAAATATCGACAAGCCAGAAAATGAGCAGACTATCATCTGAAAAATGAGGTCCCCAGAGGGTGAATTTGGTGTTGCTACCCTGCACAGCAGGGTAGCATCACTAAATTTACCCTCTGTGAACCTCAACTTGAATCAAGTTCTCAAACAAAAACACAAAGAGGTACCCAGAGGATAAACTGGCCCACTGTATGGGATAGCATCAGCAAATTCACCCTCTGGCTACCAGCTTGTTACTGAATCCATTTCCATTAATGTTTTGTGCTCGCTGATACGTGTATCATTACCATACTCGATTTGTGTAACTTTTTTTTAAACTTTGGAAATAAATATTGTTTAAACTAAATTCACCCTCTGGGGACTTCATTCTGCAAATGACAGACTGCTTATTTTCAAACTTGAATATCAATAACATTAAATACATTTATAAATATTTATAAATATATCAAATTATTGATATAATTCAAATTATTGATATAGAATTATTTTTAAAGTAGATCACACCAGTTGGTCTAAGGGGAAATGGTCTTTTGGGAATTTGCCTTGTGGGAATTGGTCAAAAGGGAATTGGTTTAGTGGGAATGAACCTTCGATCCCTGCCAGGGATAACTATGTTGTGTTCTTGGGCAAGGCACTTCATCTTTATTGCCGACATGGGGGCACGATGGCGCTGTGTACTAAAGCGTACTGAACATCGATGGGGCACCTGTCTTCAACCAATGCTAACCGTGCTTGTATGGAGTTAGTACATTGGGGAGTCTGACAGTTGCTTGCCACTGCTCAGAGGTTTGCTCTGGGTACTCAAGCTTTCTCCACCCATAACTGTCTAACATGAGGTGACCCTGGCTGTCAAAAGTGTCATTGAACTCCCAATAAATAAATAAATAAATAAATTCTATACCAATGCATATTGCTAACATCCATAAAGTTGATTCATTTTGAAAATGTATTAAGTTTGGCCTATAAAAAGATTTTTCTTGTTTCTCAGTCAATTTTTCCTCAATTTTATGATGAGGGAGGGAGGATTTTTTGTGTGTATTCACAAAACAGTTTAGAAAATAGTTGGAATCAGATGTTTAACTACCTACACTATTAGGAATGTTTGCAGCAGTGAAAAATTTAACCAACTATATGCTGTTTCACAGAGCTCCGTGTGCTCTATCATATAAGGTATAGTTAGTTAAATATTTGTCCTACAGGTGCAAAATAGTGTCCTAGAAGAGATTTCCAGGTGAAAAAAGGTGATGAGGCAGATTTTCTATGATGGAGGAGGTGCTTGAGAAACAAGAGTGTGTTTTTAATAGCCTCAGTTGTCCTCTGAAGATCAGACAGTCAGACTTTAGGGACTTTTTTTTAGTGTCAAAGTTATAAAAAAATAGGATCTTCTCGCTCATCTGACAGCTATTGTTCAAGGATGAAGTGTGATAATCCCTCACATCAAGCATTTATGGACTAAAGTCTGTTTCTGATTGATGAAAGGTTTTGCAGTTTACTAATCTGTCAGATAGATGAGGAATTAACTCTGTTCACATTACGTGTACAGTACCCATATGAGACTGGTCAATTAATACCGCAGTTATTGATGCTAAATTTAGATTAGTGCTGTCTATTTATAGAGGAACTATTTATGAGTGGGCGTGTACAATTAATTACTTATCTTCATTGACAACAGAGCAACAATAACAAGAACATTGGCTTTGATATATTCTATTTCATTCAAGTGTTTCAACTTTTAACAAGCGATAAACTATAGAAACATAATACATTGCACATAGATATTAACATAAATAAGTTTGTTTTTTGCACATTGATGTTTACATAAATGAGTTGTCTTTTTTTAATCTTTTAACTTTATTTGGTTTCTTTATAACTAACATTACAGTACGTTCAACATGGATTGAAACAAAAATGCCGCCGCGGTGTGTTCTCCACCTTGGAGTTCCAGTGGACTGCAGTGTTTGATCAGTGGAAGACAGTTCTCAAAATACTGTGACCCACCGTGGTCACGAGCGTTAACGATTAGTTTAATTGCTTTTGCATGTCCGTTTCTCTGCTGATTAATAAATACTGTCTTGTGACGTCAACTGACAAGACAACTGCGTTTGTTACTGGTAGCTGATAATTTATTTTAAATTAAAATTGGAATTTGGAGGAGGCACTGAGGCAGGCGGCGACTATTGCTGTGGTTTGAAATTGTGAATTGGGAATAGAACAGTCAGTTCCATTTGGTTAAGTACAAAGTCCTCGTCACTTTCAAAACTAAATTGTTGTGTTTGCGCGATCGATTTGATCGAGGAATTAAATAAACCAGACTTGAGAAAAACAACTAATATTCGCGAAGTTCCCAATTTCACATTTTGTTTACAGCTGTAGGCCAACACGTGATGAGCCGTGTTTTTCTTGGGTGGGAAGTGGGGGCGAAAAAGCCTCCTGCGCCACGAAAGCGGCCACGGCGCACGGCTAATGATCGAAGTGATACCAGTTCACGACATTGAGTCAACTCGACCAGCACATCCTCTTTCCTGTCTTACTCTTGTCGGGCTACGCAATTAAAGATTCTTATAAAAAGGATATAGTAAAAAGAAAATATAGTGTTTTTGAATGGATACCAAAGAGTATCTCACTCGTGACTGAAACTAATGATTATTTCACAGGGGGAGGGGGGGTGGACGGGAGATATTTGCATACCGAAACAATTCTGTAGGGGTTTGTACATACTTTTATACTCTTTGCATTTGCAGATTTTTCAACGTTCCTCTACATTGTTGTTATTTGTGTTATCAATTGAAATAGCTAAGCCTGTGTGTATGTAAAAATATGTGGGTGAATATAAGGGAGATACCGAATTATAATATCTGCGAATAAGGGAGATACCGAATTATAATATCTGCGAATGTGCCATTCTAAGAGAGAGTACACTTCAGCGGGAAAGAGATAGAGAGAGACAGATATACGTGATGGGGGGGGGGGGGGAGAGAAAGTAAGAAAAAGTGAAAGAAAATTAGTACACGAAAGTATACGCAAGTGCATGTGGGCGTATGTCTGCATATTACTCTGTGTATGTGTGTGTGGGGGGGGAGGAGGGGGGTCTGCAAGGGTGTGTGTGTTGGTGTGCGTGCATGTGTTTTGGTTTTTTGGTTTTTTGTTTTTTGTTTTTTTTGTTTTGGGTTTTTTTTTTATGAACTACTGTAAAAAAGACCTACCTCTGATGAAAATGTGTCTCATAAGCCTCCATAGGCTGGATTTCATATAAATATTTTGTAAATACTCTATGTATATTTTGTATGTATATTGAAATGTGACACTTAAATAAAATATTAAAGTAGTCGGGATTGAAGTGATTAATTAAATATAGTAGATTAAACTACCACTTGCACAAGGTGTGAAATAACATTTGGGTGGCACGACAAAGCACAGAGCTGTCCTTCAAACCAACATCTGTTTTAACACCTCTGCACATGACAAGCTTGAGAAAAAAATAAGAGACAAATCAACATTTTCAATTACTTTTTATTAATTCATCAATCAAAATTATAACCATATGTAAATAAAATCAATAGAAAATAATATTTTTTTTATTTTTCAATAATGACATGCCGATCGACAAACCAGACAACCACGCATCATAACCCTAGCTCAAACATGCCCTGAAATTTCGTATTATAATTTTTTGGTTTTGTTCCCCCACACGTGTCTTGAAACCCCAAAAATTAAATAAGTCTTTCAGACAGGAGATTTTAGTTCCTCTATTGGATATTTTCTGGCGCAGCCCGCACATCAAAAATTTCAGTGTCTTGGCAGTGTAAGATTCAGTCATCCATACCACTCCTAAATGGTGAAGTAAATAATCCCTCCCCCCCCCCCATCCCTCACCATCCCCGAAACGAGGTAATTGGACCCCAGACTCCCATAAACCCACACACACAAATAGGCCTATATCATTGATTGCTTGCCCATCTGCCCCCCCCCCCCCCCCCCCCCCCCCCCCCCCCCCCCCACCCCCATCTTGGCCAGTTTTCCTTGCTAGTGTGTGCAGGCACTTCAATATACGGATTCCGAAGCGTCTTGGGCTGAAAGGTCCCAGGGCCACCACAAGCATTTCCACTCTCAACATGTACATTTTAACATTCCACTCTGAACTAACTTTTAAAATCGTAAATCGGGGGCGCGGGTGGCATTGCGGTAATCGGTTCTCGTCAGATCACCGAAGTTAAGCAACGTCGAGCCCGGTTAATCATCATATGGGTGACCATCTGAGTGATCAATTCGGACCCCCGTGTTGTGTCCTTGGGCAAGGCACTTAACCCCGATTGGCAACATGTGGGCACGATGACCCCGTGTACTAAGGCGTACTGCACGTCGATGGTAAGCAAGTCTTCAACCAATCTAACCCTGCCTGTGCTGCAGTGCAGAGTTACGATGTTGGGGAGCTGGCAGCTGCTCGTCGTTTCTCGGTGGGTCTCTCCGGGTACTCCGGCTTCCTCCACCTGTAAAACTCACGGTCATGATTAGCCATTGTGCATAAGTATATGACCTTAAACACCAATCAATAAATAAATAAATAAATAAAATCGTAAATCGGATTCCCTCCCCCCCCCCCCCCCCCAACCCACAATTTATTCAAAATTCAGTACCGGTAACATGATTCTTCTCTGTCAATAGCTACAGTTAGGTAAAAGACCGTCGGGGAAATGTCCAGATATTGTGCTGGTCAAGTTATAATTATTTCAACTCACATCCATGATTTCAGTACGGTATAATATTTATTTTTTCGTAATTCCTCGAGTTCTGGAACGATTTTGATGAACAACATTCGGAATCGCAATAGCTTTTAATAACTTTTTCAAATATTGAACTATCTTTTTAATATTTCAAGTAAAAGTAAAAGTAATTTTTCACTGACTGTGAAAAAATTTGATCTAATTAAGAACCGGTGACTGAGAGATCAAAAGATAAACTGACGTCAGCCGAACATCCCATCACACAGTTTGACATATTCATGCGAGATTAAAAACATGATTCAAACTCCATATTTTGATCGTTTTTTCTGCCATATTAATGCTTTTTATTATCAAAAACACGTATGGAGAATACGTATTTATTTTAAGTGCAATAACTAACAATCACTAAACAACAATGAACTGAAACTATTTTTGGTGGAAGAATAAACCTGATTACTGCACTTGCAAAAAACACAAGTTAATTATAGACAAATTGAAGTCATGTGGTGGGGTTTTGAGACCCCCACCTCGTAGTGTAATTAGTGGGGTCTCAATTTCTGTGTTCATATGGGCAGCGTACACGACATGAAGTGATTACTTTTAATTAAGCTGTGTGTGTGCGTAAGAAATATGTTACATAAAATTAAATACCTGTTACAAAGCCCAAATATTACCTGTTACATTCAAATTTATTAACCCTCTACCCAATGTAGGCAATATCAAAATTTATTATTTGAAAACAAGCCGTTCCAAAGAGGGGTCACATGATATGGTTTTGATGAAATTTTTTGAAAAAAATATTTTTTCAGATGCTAAATTTGCATATTATGCGGGCGGATGTGGCTGATTCATTGAGTGAAGGGTTAAAATCCTTTGGAATGTGAGTCCAAATGGTCTATATTACCTCCCCTGAATAGTATTTTAAAATTGAAATTGTCTATTTTTATGAATTTTTTCCTTCTGGCGACAGCTGTTCCTCCTCCACTGATCTGAAGTATAGTTGCTTCATGAAAAGACAGTTCAGATTTAATAAAGTGGATCATTTTAAAAGTATTTTGAGGAGAACCTGCAATAAACAAACTTAACTTGTGGTGCCAATCTTCAACATTGTTTGTTGTCAGTGGACCTACTGTTTCATGATGGTTCCATGTATGTTAACCATAGATTTCCTTTGATCCAATTCTCGGTCACATGGCCAGTAAACTTCTCGATTTCTAGACTCATTGGAGCTCCTTCTAAATGTGTGCCACCAAGCATTACTCAACATTGATGCAGGCACAAGCAGAAGAGCTATGGCTCTTCCAATCAATATGTTTACATCCTCATCAGGCCTGAAAATAAGCAGCCTCACATTTGCAGAATGAGGACCCCAGAGGGTGAATTTGATGATGCTATCCCATACAGTGGGTCAATTTATCCTCTGGGTACCTCTTTCTGTTTAGTTTGAGAACCTGCTTCAGATTGAGGTTCACAGAGGGTAAATTTAGTGATGCTACCCTGCTGTGCAGGGTAGCATCACTAAATTCACCCTCTGGGGACCTCATTTTGCAGATGACAGTCTGCTTATTTTCTGGCTTGATCCTCATTGTATTTGTATTGCACTTGCAAACCACTCTTTTTAACATTTTTAGCTCAACTTTGACGTAAAGTCGTCCGTCTGTCCATCAACAATTCAATATGGCTCGGGCTAGAGGCCATATTTATGAATCAATCTTTACGAAACTTCTTGAGTACCTTTGTTACCACTGTGGGATGGGAACGAGTGTTTTGGGGTGCGGTCTGAAATTCAAGATGGCCACCAGCAGCCATTTTGTACTCGAGTTAGTGCAATCAGTTTTTTGTACAGAACTGTATGAAAGTTCTGATTTGAATAAATTTTTGTTTAGTAACATGGAATGCATCACATATAATACGGGTTGTTTCTCGTGCTGAAATTATGCAAATTAGATGAACTTTGATTTATTCAGTGCTACTTATACACAGAAAGTGCACATGTCAATATGGCTCGGGCTTGGGGCTGTATTTATAAACCATTCTTCACGAAACTTCTTGGGTACCTTTGTTATCACCTTGGGACGAGAACGAGTGTTTCTGAGTGCGATCCAAAATTCAAGATGGCTGCCAGTGGCAATTTTGTACCAAAATTAGGTCCAATCAGTTTTTTGTATACAACTTCTATACGGCTCAGGCTGGAGGCCGTATTTCTGAACCAATCTTTACGAAACTTCTTGGGTACCTTTGTTATCACCGTGGGACGAGAACAAATGTTTTTGGGTGCAGTCCGAAATTCAAGATGGCCACCAGCAGCCATTTTGTACCAAAATTAGTTCAATCGTTTTTTTGTACAGAACTTCTGTATGGAAGTTTTGATTTGAATAAATTTTTGTAGAATGTTTAGTAACATGGAATACATCACATATAATACAGGGTTTTTTCTCGTGCAGAAATTATGCAAATCAGATGAACTTTGATTTATTCTGTGCTACTTATACACTGTAAGTGCACATGTCAATACGGCTAGGTCTGGAGGCTGTATTTATGAATTGCTCTTCATGAAACTTCATGGGTACCTTTGTTATCACCTTGGGACAAAAATGAGTGGTTTTGGGTGCGTTCCGAAATTCAAGATGGCTACCAGTAACCATTTTGTACCAGAATTAGGTACAATCTGTACCTTTCTATATAAAGGTTCTGATTTGAATAAATTTTTGAATGAATGTCTAGTAACAAGGAATACATCACATATAATACAGGGTTTTTTCTCGTGCAGAAATTATGCAAATTAGATGAACTTTGATTTATTCAGTGCTCCTTATACACAGTAAGTGCACCTGGCTCGGGCTATATTTATGAACCGATCTTCACAAAACTTCTTGGGTACCTTTGTTATCACGAGTGGTTCTGGGTGCGGTCCAATATTCAAGATGGCTGCCAGTGGCCATTTTGTACCGCAATTAGGTCCTTATACACATAAGTGCACATGTCAATACGGCTCGGGCTAGAGGCTGTATTTATGAACTGATCTTCACAAAACTTCTTGGGTGCCTTTGTTATCACTGTGCTATGAGAACAAATATTTTGGTGTTCAGTCAGACCCACTCTGGAACTCATAGATTTCTTTTCTAGTTTAGCATCTGACTGTTGCCCACCTTTACAATACTTTACCTATACATTTGTTACAGGCTACGGTCAGTATTTATGTACAGACCGTTACAATACTTTATATGTACCTTTGTTATCAGGTGATTACCTAGATGTTTGTCCTATACATGTACATGTCTTAACAAGTTGAGCTACAGTGTCATTGACACTTTCATTCCATAGTCCTATCCATAATGAAAAATACACCCTTTAACTATGGTGTTTGGAAAATTGCTCCACACAGAATTCGGTGTGGCAGTTTCAAAGTCTCTGAATACAGTCACCGGGTCCAAATGAATATTTAGTCCACTGCATTTATCCGACAATAAATGAAAGAAACTTTCGCAAGTTGGTTGTTTCTTATTAGGGAGAAATCCATAAACAAGAGTGCGGCACATCTTGCCTTCCACAAAAGCATGAATAATATAAAGCTAATGAAACAGTGTTGAACATTTGTTAAAAATCCCATCACAGAATAGAGAAACCGCTTCCACAAGATGGTATAAATTTGCTTCTATTCCAAAAATACTATCTGTCACTGTTGGCTGTCTTAGTGTAACTGTCATACAGTTTGTGCTTTACAGGAATGAGATTTTTCAGTTTTTTATAGGATTTCAGTGTTTTTCAAACTTTTTTTTTATTTTTATTTCTTTGAATTTACATGAAAATGGTCTTTCAGACCATTTTCATGTGAATTCAAAGAAATAAAATTTCCCATCATAGCTTTACAAACTGGTGACCATATAATTGGGGGTGTAATGGATGATGTATCATTTGCAGTGTATTTTCGTTTTTTTTTTTTTTTGTTTTTTTTTTTTTTTTTTTATAGACTAAAGGGGGGGGGGGGGGGGCGCGGTGGCTCAGTAGGTAGAGGTGCAGGCTGCAAGCCAAGAGGTCTTTGGTTCGAATCCCACCTGCGGCAACCACGTTGTGTCCTTGGGCAAGACACTTCACCCCCATTGCCCATGTGGGGGCACGGTGACGTCGTGTACTAAGGCGTACTGCACGTTGATGGTGCACTTGTATTCAACCAATGCTAACCCTGCTTGTGTGGAGTTCATATGTTGGGGAGCTGACAGTTGCTCGGTGGGTCTCTCCGGGTACTTCGGCTTCCTCCACCCGTAAAACTGTCATGGTCATGATTAGCCATTGTGCAGAAATATGTGACCTTAAACCCCAATAAATAAATAAATAAATAAATAATAGACTAAAGTCTTGTGCTTGGCTTTATTAATCTGTTCAGTGATGTGATATGTCACCTAATGGAAATTGGAGTTTAAAGTTGAGCCGTTGGGGTAGTGCGTGTCAACACTAAAATAACATTTGCCAGCAACTCCAGTAATGGGTGAGAAAGGATTGTTCATTAGTTTGAAACAGACTGTAGCCATTTGTCACACATTAATAAACTACTCCTTGTCTGATGAGCGAGAATAACCCCAAAAAACAATTAAACTTAGGTATTTCATTCTGATTTTTGGGCAGTGTATTTTATTCCAGACTTTGAAAAATCCAACTCCATCCATTACGTGCACGGAATGCTCCACGATCTCTTTTGTTTCCAACCAACATATCCTACCTGTATATATTACTCAATTCATATTTCTTAAAATGACTTTTGGAAAGACATCGAAAGAACTTCCTCCAAAAAAGGAGGATTTGGAGAGTTAAAACTGTCAACAGGCATAAAAATTCTCTCAAAACCAAATTGCCAGAGTACACATAACAGCAGGCCACACAATCCTGGCATCTGCACTATCCTGAATAATCTCCCTTGCCATTAACATCTACCATGATGTACACCTTTTCTTCAGAATTCAATTCCCAAACTGATAAATGAAACTGTTTTAATTTGAATTTTAATCTCTCCTGATCAGTCAAAAATGAATTGTGCCTCACCACTTCATACATGTCTATTCCATCTTGAAAATGAATACCTGGCATGAAATATACACCATACATATCTATGCAATCTTGTCTATGAATACCTGATATGAGATATATATACTCCATACACATCTATACCCAGGGTTTCCACTAGGGGAAAATTTGTGGGTCCGGTAGTATAAAGAAAGTGAAACTCAGACGCCAAAGGCGTCTGCCACATGTGCCAAATGCACGTGTGTATAGAGGGGGGTTCTCCCCCCAGGAAAATTTTGATTTTTAGATGCTCTCTGGTGGCCTCTGGGGGCATTCTGGTCACTAAAATGCTGAATAATTGAAGTGGAAAATATGTATTTTTTCCTCCTACAATTCTCTAAATTCCCACGGGACACACAATACTACATCTGGTCAGAGGGTTCATAAAAATACAAACCCAAAACAACACAAAATCCACAAATCCTGACAGTGACTGCGACACTTGATCTCAATTTTTTTATAAGACCCGATATTCGAAAAGAACCATGATGCGGACGTGTGACGTCATGCATGTGCAATTACATCATTCATCGTTTGAAATAAAAGCCAGTGATTTTGGACCAAACACAACAATTTGAGTCCGAAATTTTATAGGGCGACATTTAGGATTTGAACTATGTTTCCCCCTCTCATCTGGGGGTTATAAAGTATCAGGTTGTCGCCAGTAATAGTAGGCATAGTATACAACATAATTATGCCTATATTACGTGGAAACAAAGGATCCTGAGTGTCGTTACGATACAGCATTGTACTCGACATTTTAACCACCAGCTTTTCTGACTGAGATCAATAGTATGATCGGCGGGGGGAATGGGTCCGGTTGACAGACCCACAGCCGGTCTAGCAGAAACCCTGCTATACCATACCAAGAACAGATACTTAATATGAGATACACTCCATATTTATTTATGCTATATTGATTGTGAATATGAAATACACTCCATATTTTTCTATGACAATGGATACCTGACATGAGATACATTCCATACATATCTATGCCATCTTGAAAATGAATACCCGATATGAGATACACTCCATCCATATCTATGCTACAGTACGTGGAGAGTGGATTATCACTAAATCACTTGCAGAGTGGAGATTCCACCCAAGCAATAATTGCAAATTTGTTGCAAAGCATAACCAGCACAAGCAAAGTTTCAGCCAATGGACCTCCGGGTTAAACCCGGAGGTCCATTGGCTGGAACGCTGCTTGTGTTTTTTGTCGATATGCACAAAATTTGAAAGTTATAACTTGGGTGATAACTCCACTCCATGAGTGATTTAGTTACAATCCACTCTCCACGTACTGTATCTTGACAATGAATACATGACATTTGATACACTCTGTATATATCTATGCCATCCTGACAATGAATACCTGACATGAGATACACTCCATATACATCTATACCATCTTGACAATGGATACCTGATATGTGCTACACCCCATACACATTTATGTCATCTTGATAATGAATACCTGATGAGATACACTCCATCCATATCTATGCTATCTTGACAATGAATACCTCACATGAGATACATTCCATACATATGTATGCCATCTTGACAACGGAGACCGACATGAGATACACTCCATACATATCTATGCCATCTTGACAATCAATACCTGATATGAGATACCCTCCATCCATATCTATGCTATCTTGACAATGAATACCTGTTCTGAGATACACTCCATATATATCTATGCCATCTTGACAATGAATACCCGGCATGAGATACACACCATACATATCTATCCCATCTTGACAATGAATACATGATATGAGATACACACCATACATATCTATGCCATCTTGACAATGAATACATGATATAAGATACACACCATACATATCTATGCCATCTTGACAATGAATACATGATATGAGATACACACCATACATATCTATGCCATTTTGACAATGAATACATGATATAAGATACACACCATACATATCTATGCCATCTTGACAATGAATACATGATATGAGATACACACCATACATATCTATGCCATCTTGACAATGAATACATGATATGAGATACATTCCATACATATCTATGCCATCTTCACTATGAATATGAGATACATTCCATATATACCTCTGTCATCTTGACAATGAATACCCGACATGAGATACACTTGCATGATCGGTTGTGAACCATCTTGACAATGAATACCTGACATGAGGTACATCCCACACATATCTACGCATCTTGACAATGAACACCTGGAATGAGATACACTTCTTACATATCTTCACAATGAACTCCTCGCATGAGAATTACTCCATATATATCTGTGATCTTGACAATGAGTACCTGACATGAGATACACTTCACACATATCTCTGCCATCTTGACAATGAATACCTGACAAGAGAGACACTTAATACAAATAATGGGTTGTCCTGTGGGTAAATAATTCATAATTTTCAAACCATTTATGTAGCAGAATGGGAGGAAAATGCCTTCAGAAAATGTACAAAGCATCCTCTTGTACACCTCAGATATTTAGATGACATATTTAGTATTTGGGAACACTCAAAAGAGGAATTTGACGAATTTTTTTTAGAAATTTCAAAACAATCATAATCCAAACATTAAATTAAAGGATACCATCAGTCAAGATTCTGGTCGTTTTTCTCATTGTGACTGTGTATAAAGGCAAGCAATTCCAGTCATCCAGTCATCTAGATTATAAAGTGAATTTTAAACCATCTAATTGACATCAGTTGTTATTTATTTATTTATTTATTGGTGTTTAAGGTCACATATTTCTGCACAACGGCTAATCATGACCATGACAGTTTTACGGGTGGAGGAAGCCGGAGTACCTGGAGAGAACCACCGAACAATGGCGAGCAACTGTCAGCTCCCCAACATACTAACTCCACACAGGAAGGGTTAGCATTGGTTGAAGACAAGTGCACCATCGACGTGCAGTATGCCCTAGTACACAGCGTCACCGTGCCCCCACATCAGTTGTTACATACAAAATCATTTGATCCACTGCATACATCAAATCACATCTCATTTGTTTCCACCACAACTCGAGTGATAAGATAAATTTCAACGAGGCTTGTTCTACCCTACTTGGTGCCCTGACATTGAGGGGGTACTCTCTGCACTTTTTTCAGAGTCTCAACTTGTGTAATAATGGAGTGGTGATGACTTGTACAAAGCCTCATTCAGATTGCATAATTTTATGCCTGGTCAGAAAGGTGAATTTTCCTTTGAACAAACGAAAAATCATTATGAGATTTTGGGGCTCCCTCCATTGTGATTCACCCAATGTTATTTACCTTATCACTTGTAAACACTGTAGGAAATAGTATGTGGGGAAAACTCAAAATCCTTTTTGAGAATATGCTACTCAACACAAACTTGATTTAAAACAATTCAGATGCACAGTATTTTATTCTTCTTGGTCACTTTTGTACAAATTAAAGACACAGCAGATAAAACAGACTAATTGTGAAAAAAATAGAAGCCTTTGGATTAATTCACTTCAACCCCCCCCCCCTCCCCCGGCCATTTGACATGAACATATCAGAGGGAGAACACGAGAGGAGGTCATCTTTCCTTTCACTTTAAGATACAACAGAATGAATGTCAAAACAGCAAAACTAGTGAAAGATGAATTGAATTGAAATCTAAATTAAAAGAACCACTAAATCTTCCATCTGGTCATCGCTTATAAGAAAAACTAAAGCTTATGTAATCTGGTAAGACTAAACTGGAGCCCATCAATGAATAAAACTGAGAAAAACACTCATTTCATATTCTATTTATCATATGACACACCCATGCACAAATTAGCCACTTAGTATGACTTTTTAACCCATCACCTAACTTGAGTTGCAGACGGCACTTGGAAAAAACATCCTCGTATAACTAAAAATTTTCATTTTTTGCTTCCAGAAAATAGGTTATGACCCCTCATTGAAACAAGCTTTGGAAGCAAAAAGTGAAAATATAAAAAAAATGAATGGCGTTTTTCTTGTAGGTAAAAGATTAATACAATATAACCCACCCTAAATAGGACAGATAATGTAAATTCTCCCCACTGAAATTATGCAAATGTGACCCAGTTGTATTTTGTTTAGCCAATCAAATTGTCCAGTTTTGAAATTGACCAATGAAAGCTCCCAACTCTGATTATGCAAATTATGAAAATGTGGCCCATTTCTATTTTGTTCAGCCAATCAAATTGTCTAGTTTTGAAATTGACCAATGAAATTGACGGAAGGCTTTATTTATCACTGATTAATATGAAAACAAAATATCAAATGTTTTAAAGTGAACAAAACGGATGAGTCATATGATAAAATGAATTATTGACAGTCATTTTAAGCTCAACACTTAATTTTCAAACTTCATACAATTGGTAAGTACAGTCAGAAGGTGAAGGGCATATAATACTTGCTTGCACATCGTCAAGGTGAAGGTCATACTTGAGAATGCATGCTGAAGGTCACATGACATGTCTCAGCCATAACTCAAAAACTGTTGTGTCTACAATCATCAAACTTCACACAATCATTAAGATCAGTTGTGTTTAGTGATTTTTAGGGGTGAGGGGGGGTACTTGAAATTTCTTGTTTCAGACTGAGATGAATAACAACTGATTTTTTCAAACTGAGAATAAGCCCTAAAAAAATTAAAAATCTGTTTCTCATGCCCTCCTGCATGGTCCATTTGGCTGTTGCATGCTCTCTTTTTATAACCAATGCAGACTTAAAAAAATCAAAATTAAATGGTTTATGTCTGATATTTTACCCAAGTTGATAAAATTGATAAATTTGTCCCTTGAGTGCAACAAGGCTTTGCAAAGCTTTAGCAGTTTTTTATTAGCTCACCTGACTCCAAGACAGTCTGAGCTGTTGCCATCACTTGACATCCTTGTCCGCTAACTTTTGAAAACTTGTCTTTTTCTTCACAACCATTAAGCCAAATTCAAACACATATTGCACAGACCATCTACGGAATATACCCTTTCTATTTTGTTCAAATTAAGCAGCTGCCATCTTCAGGCTCTTGTTAAAGCCCCAAAAGCCTAAAAGATCTTTTAAAATCTTCTTCTCATGAACCACCAGAGAGAATGCCTTGATATTTGGTATGGAACATCTATTGGTGTTGATGATTAAAGTTTGTTCAAGTGTAGTTGATAGCTCAATATTTGGGCTCACTGTAGGAGCATATCCATTTTGGGCCCTGCCCAAAATTTGTATTTCATGAACCGGTGGGTCGATTTGAACCAAATTGGGCATGTAGTATAAGTGGGTCCTAAGTAATTAATTGATCCCCCCCCCCCCCCCCCCAATATTTTTTACAAACTGAGAAAAAAAAAGAAAAAAATTAAAACGCCCTTATTTCCCAAACCACACAGAACAGAGAACTGTTATTTGGTATGAAGCATCCTTAGGACCAGTAGAATGAAATCGTGAAAAAAAAAACAATTGCCATCAGTTCTGTTAGGCTCTTCTGTACGGAGGCATATCAAAAATGCTGAGTCAGCATATTTGCAAAAATTTTTTAAAATTTCATCTCCAGAACCACTGATCAGAATCTTTTGATATTTGGTATACAGCATCCATATGGGGGTCAGATACAAGTATGTTCAAATTAAACCCCTCAATTAATATTTGGGTTCAATACAGGAGCCTGAATAATTAACTTTGGGAAATATGTGGAATGATCTTTAAAAATCTTCTTCAGATCCGCCAGTCAGATTCTTTTGATATTTGGTATACAACATCTCTAAGGGGGCGAGATTCAAGTTTGTTCAAAACTGATTCCTGGTTTGATATTTGGGCTCTTTATTAGAGCCCAAAGTAGAACTTAGTGCAATATGAGAAAATATTTCTTT
Organism: Pictodentalium vernedei; assembly: GCA_031216915.1. Taxonomy (NCBI): domain Eukaryota; kingdom Metazoa; phylum Mollusca; class Scaphopoda; order Dentaliida; family Dentaliidae; genus Pictodentalium; species Pictodentalium vernedei. The sequence goes on along the minus strand of CM062288.1, from coordinate 327,803,057 downwards.
TAAAATCTTCTTCAGATCCACCAGTCAGATTCTTTTGATAGTTAGTATACAATATCTCTATGGGGGTTAGATTTAAGTTTGTTCAAATCAAGTCCCTATGGGAGCCCAAATTGTAACATAGTACCATATGAGGGAATTTCTTTCAAAGTCTTCTTTTCGACATCGTCCAAGCAGAATATTTTCATATTTGGTATACAACATCTCTAGGGTGGTCAGATTCAAGTTTGTTTGAATCAGGCTCTTGGGTTAATATTTGGGCTCTTTGTTGGGGTCCATAGTTTAACTCGGTGCAATGTGAGTGTTTGACATCTGTAGGGGTGTCAGCTTCAAGTTTGTTCAAATCGAGTGGGTTAATATTTGGGCTCTGTATGCTGGTCACTTACTGATACACTCATCTCTTTTGACAACTTGATCCAGGTGAGTATTTTAGGCTTACTTAAGCCTCTGGTTTTATTTTTGTAATTGTTTCTTTGCCATCAAAAGTTAATGTGCTTGGTTTGTTTTATGTTTTAGTCCACATAATCTATAGACTAGCTTGAGTGGTGGTGTATTTCGTCCCTTGAGTGCAAGAAGGCTTTGCAATACTTTATCAATTTTATTAACTTGGGTAAACTATCAGACATAAACCATTTAATCTTTATTAGCTCAATATGACAACATCAAGTATGAGCTATTGGGATGGGTTGTGATCCGTCGTCCATCAGTAGGTCCGTCCATCAGTAGGTCCATTTGTATGGCCGCACGTCTTTCCATCCACAATTCCTTTAGCACACCCTTCAGGCCACAGATCTCACCCGATCAGTCCCAAATTTCACATGTAGTTTTGGGGTAATGTCCAGATGGGAGCTATCAAATTTGTTCCAAATTTTGTTAAAAACATGGCCGCCAGGGGCCATCTTAGATTTGGCATATAAATTGTCAACAATTTAATTAACACACCCTACAGGCTGCATCTCTCACCTGATCTTTTACAAATTTCATATGTAGCTTTGGGGTGATGTCTAGATGGGAGCTATCAAATATTTCTGAATTTGAAAAACATGGCCGCCAGCAGCCATCTTGGATTTAGATATAAATTGTCAACAATTCCATTAGTACACCCAACAGGTTCCACCCCTCACCTGATTTTTTTCAGATTTCATATGTAGCTTTTGTGTGATACCTTTTCTGTAGAAACTTGAGTGAATGATTTCGCATTACTGGATCTTTCTATTTTGTTCAGTGCCTTCTTGGACAAGTTGAGCTGCAGTGTCATTAACACTTCCATTTTTAGCTGACCTCACTGCAAGTCAGTGGGAGCTATTGCCATCACTTTTATCCGGCGTCCATCGTCTGTTAACTTTTTGCAAACCTAACATCTTCTTCACAACCACTAGGTCAAATTCAAACATATATTGCACAGTCCATCTAAGGAGGAAACCCTTTCTATTTTGTTTAAATGAAGCAGCTGCCATATTTGGGCTCTGGTTTATGCTCCAAAAGCTTAAAACCTTTAAAAATCTTCTCATGAACCACCAGAATGAATGCCCTGATATTTGGTATGAAACATCCTTTGATGTAGAAGATTAAAGTTTTCAAGCAGGCCTGGCATTCTGAAAAATGTAGGAGGGCAAAAAATCGCTCTCCTCAATCAGCTTAGGAGAGCAATTAGCTTTACACAGCATTTTAAGTATCCAGTTGAAGGAACTCATTGAAACTGAAACCAACAGACTACGTCAGTGATTTTATTAACTTTACTAAGGTAAAGCGGAATCTCTTAGACATCTAGATGTCTCACTCAACAACCGAACACACACTTGACAAGACCTGTGTGTGTACCCAGACCTGTTGTCCAAGAAAGTCATACGCCTACCACTACCACCTTCAACCCCCCAAGGGGGGTTGAAGGTGGTAGTGGTGGGGGGTTGAAGGTAGTAGTGGTAGGCGTATAACTTTCTTGGACAACAGGTCTGCTTGAATCTACAGTCACATCCTGGTGCAAGTGCTTCAAGTGACAGGATAGTAGTAATGGTAGTATATTATAGTGTTAATATTCCTTGAATAATTACCCCTCAAACTGTGATGTCAGTTGTTGAACTTGAAACTGACAGAAAAAAAATATTGCTGTGACCCATTTTGCTTCAAATGATTGCAACTGTGTTTGGGTATGGTTGCAGCCATTAACTTTTAACACTAAACCACTTTCAAAATGAAATTATGTGATGTTATGTGACTTCGAAGTTAAATTACATTTTTGCTTTACAACAAAAATTTAATGTGAGCATAATACATGTAATCTCAATCATCCCAGACCAAAATAGTTAGGAGGGCAATTTTTCGCTCTCCTTAATTCTTTCAGGAGGGCAGTAAGGAGAGCTAAAAAATCGCTCTCCTGAAATTGCCAAGCCTGTTCAAGGGAAGTTTATAGGTCAATATCTGGGCTCTCTGTGGGGGCATATCCATTTTGGGCTCTGCCCGAAATTTCTGTTTCAAGAACAGGTTGGCCAATTTCAGCCAAATTTGGCATGCAGTATAAGTGGTTTCTGAGTAATTGATTGATCCCCCCCCCCCCCCCCCCCCACAAAAAAAAAAATATTTCACAGCCCTGTGGCAACCCCAGGGGCTAAAAACAAGAAAAAAATCAAAAGCCCATATATCCCAAACCACAAGGAACAGAGAACTGTTATTTGGTATGAAGCATCCTTAGGACTGGAAGAAGGGATTGGTTAAAACAAATTGCCACCAGTTTAATCAGGATGCCCGCTAGAGGGTATTGAATAAATGATGAGTCAGCATTTTTGCAGTAGTTTATCCTGGAGGAAAATTTTCATTCACTGAGAACCTTGATTGACATATTATTCTTAAATCAACAAAATTGCTGTTATGAACATTGTAATCTTGTTATTTTAATCAGAAAATTGTTAATATTTGTGACTTCAGTTTTGTTTTCCAAAAATTTTATTTCATGTTGAATGAACCCTTTCAATATTGGAACCATTTATCTGATTCCTGTATGCATGTCTTTAATTTAACCCTCTCAAGACTGCAATGTGGGTTTCAAAGATGTTTTTGATGTCATGAACAAACAAACACCTTCAATGCTGTATTTGGGTTTTTTTCTGGTTCCTTGGTAAAAACAATTGATCTGATTCCTGTATTAATATCTTTAATTTAACCCTTTCATGATTTCAGTGTGTGTTTTCCAAAGATTTTATTTCCTGATGAACTCTTTCACTGCTGTGCATATATGCTTTTTTCTGGTTTGTTGGAAACATTTATCTGATTCCTGTATGCATATCTTTAATTTAACCCGCTCAAGACTGCAATGTGGGTTCCAAAAATTTTCTTGATGCTATGAGCAAACACTTTCAGTTCTGTGCACATACAAGTTTTTTTGCTGGTTCCTTGGAAAAAATTGATCTGATTTCTGTATGAATATCTTTAATTTAACCCTCTCATGATTTCAGTGGGTTTTCCAAAGATTTTATTTTATGTTGAACCCTTTCAATTTTGTAAAAATATATATGATTTTTTTTCTGGTTTCTTGGAAATATTTATCAGATTCCTGTATGGATGTCTTTAATTTAACCCTTTCAAGACTTCAGTATGGCTTTCAAAGATTTTATTTTTTCCTTGATCAAACCTTTTTCAATACTATGCACATTTTTTTTGTCCCCCAAAAAATTTTTCAGGGGACTATAGAAATCAGTGGTGTCCGTCTGTCTGTGCGTCAGCCCGTGCATCCATCCATCCATCCGTCTGTGTGTCCGTCCCACTTGGTGTCCCCATGATAACTCCAGTTTGGATCATTTGATTGGAACCAATTTTGGTATGTGACCTTCTTGGCCCAAACCACAGAAATATGGGTTCAGCCAGATTATTTTTATTAGAGTTATACCCCTTTTTCAACTTAGAAACTTCAAGATTTGCGGTGTCCAGATGATAACTCCAGTTAGGATTATTTGATCGGAAAGAATTTTGGTATGTGACTTTCTGGGATAATAATACAGGTCAAGTTTGAATATGGGTTTGGACCGATCATTTTTACTAGAGTTATGCCCCTTTTCCGACTTGTTTTTTCGGGGGACATGTGGCCGAGTGGCCTTTTATTTTTTCTGGTTTCTTGGGGACGCGGTGGAATTGTGGTAACCGGTTCTCGTCAGATCACCGAAGTTAAGCAGCATCAAGTTAGTCCTCGGACGGGTGACCGTCGGAGCGATCGATTCGGACTCCCGTGTTGTGTCCTTGGGCAAGGCACTTAACCCCGATTGTCCACATGGGGGCATGATGACGCTGTGTACTAAGGCATACTGCCTGTCAATAGTGTGCATTCTTCAACCAATCTAACCCTGCCTGTGATGCAGTGCGGAGTTATGATGTTGGGGAGCTGGCAGCTGCTCCTCGTTGCTCGGTGGTTCTCTCCGGGTACTCCGGCTTCACCCACCCGTAAAACCCGTAAAACTGTCAAGGTCATGATTAGCCATTGTGCATAAGTATGTGACCTTAAACCCCAACAAATAAATACTTGGAAAAAATTTCTCTAATTCCTGTAAGAATATCTTTAATTTACCCTCTCAAGGCTTCAATGTGGTTTCCAAAGATTTTATTTCATGTAATACTGGTAATGAAAACCTATTTCTAATTTCTTTAAACATATTTTACCCCCCAAAATAAGCCTCCATAAATTCTCTTTCTGTTTTGTTTATTTTTGATGCTTTAACCATTTTCACACAGACTTGAATTTACTGGTGGCAGTAAAATTCTGTTTCTCTAGTTTGAAATCTTTCTTATTCTTTAAAATCACTGGGCCAAATTCATTCATTTATTGCACAGACCATCTTTGGAGTAAACCTTTTCTCCTTTGTTCAAATGAAGCTGCTGCCATCTTCAGACTGGTGGAATTTACTCTTCTGATTTTTCCCTCCAAATTACTAGATCCCTTGGGGCGGGGCTAATGCTCCATACGCCTAATATGCTTTTAAAATCCTCTTTTTATAAGCCACTTGTAGTAATGCTTAGATTTCTTGTTTGGAAACTTACTTTAGTGATGCCGATTCACTTTTTTCAGATAAGTTCAGTAAGTCAAAATTTGCATTGGGCTCCCAAATTTTGGGCTACACTCAGTATTTCTATTCTCAGATTCAATGGGCAGATGTGAACCATATTTGTCATGTAGTATACTGGGTCATAAGTATTTCATTATGCCAGATTTTATTTTTTTCTTTTTGGGGGGGGGGGGGTGGTGGTTAGAGAGAACCACAGTAGTTGAAAACAAAACAAAAATTCACAGAACAGAGCTTGCTAGAAAGCTTTCCTAAGTGAGCCTCTGGTTTTAAGTTTGCATTGTTTATAAAAAGACAGCATGTTACAGGCAAAAGGACCATGTTGGAGGGCCTGAGAAACTTATATTTAACTTTTTTAGACCTAAGGAATAATCAGTACTCCCAAATTGATCATGCTGAGCTTCCAGCAGCCCAAATCTGTCACTACATACAAACCCAGTGGCAAATACAGGAATTCTCAAAGGGGGGGGGGGGGGGTGGATGATGCCAAAGGCATCTGCCGCGAGTGCCGAAGGCACGAGCTTTTGTAGGGGGGTCTGGGGGTGTTCTCCCCCCAGAAATTTTTTGGAAATGAGTGACCAAATGGGGCATTCTGGTGGTTTCTGGGGTGGAAATCCTCTTGAATTTTTGAACGGCTAATTAACACTTTTTAAACAGCATGTTTCAGAATTTCAAATTCTGTCATACGTTCAAGACAGAATTAGAAAATTTGAAATATGCTCTTCAAAATCCGTTTACCATAATACTGTATTTTGGACACACTGTTTACAGTCATAACCGACTTAACCTCAGGAGAACATTGCGATCTGCCAGCGTTTGAAAGTTTTCAGCAGTCAGCCCTCTAGGCTTAGGTACGCCATGACTATGCCAATTGAGATCCTGACCCATAACTGGCATAGCCATGGGGTAACTGAGGCTAGGGGCATGTAACACCACAAATCATGCTGTGTCGGTGACGCTATAAATGGAGGCGACCAGTAGATATATTTTGCATAATTTCAACAGTATATTTGTTTTCCATAGCGAATGGTGATGGAGGAAATAAATGTCGTTGTATGTTTTTACTTCAATTCATGTATTGTCCCCAACGCCTTACATACGAGACAAACACGAGCTAAAGGGGGGGCGACCGACCCACCCCCCCTCCCCCTCCTCTGTATCCGCCATTGTACAAACCTCCATTTGAATGACCGACTGCATGTATGACAAAAGTCTAGATTTGATACTTGCACATGTAAGTGATTACCAGCAGAGGAGAATTGACATCTCAGTCTCCAATACTGGTGAAAAATGTCTGACTGGAAAAAGTATTTCTGGTGGGGAGGTGGGGGGTCCACAATGTCCCCAACCACCACCTCCCTTAGTGACACCCCTGGAGATTTCAATGAATAAATTTATATACAATGAACTTCAGAGCAAGACTCATTTCATCCTGACATCTTTGAGATACTTAATCCTTTACCCAACGCAGACGATTTCGTAATTTATTATTTTAAATATCATTTTTTTAAAAATTTTTGAAGAATTTCAACAAAACCATATCATGTGACCCCTCTTTGGAATGAGCTCGATGAGCTCGTTCCAAAGAGGGGTCACATGATATGGTTTTGTTGAAATTTTTCGAAATATATTTTTTTCAGCTGCTGAATTTGCATATTACGTGGGCGGATGTGGGCGATTCGTGGGGTAAAGGGTTAAATGAATTCCAGTTTATATTAATTTTAGTTTTAACCCTTTACCTAACATGAAAAGCAGACAACACTTGCAAATAAAATTGGAACGAGCTCGCCAAGCTCGTTCCCAAGATGGGTTATAAACTATGTTTTTGAGACAAAAAAAAGAAAAAAATAATGAAAATTAATTGGCAATTTTTGTGAAAAGCGCAAGCCAGTTTTGGCTGTTAAGTTGGATAAAGGGTCCAACAGAGTAATACCCTCTTACTGTTTTTTAGTCTCATTTCAAATGTACTGCTCCAATAGTTTTTCTATCAATTTTAGGTACAAGAATTCCAGATGCTGCAAAACAAGTCTTGGATGCATTGGAGCATGGCCAGCCACCGTCTCAGTCATTTCAGAGAGTATAGACAGAATGACATATGGTGGTAACAAAGATTCTCTGTTAACTTTCACAGCTCTGCGTCAACTATGAACAATTTGCTGTCCTTAGAACATATGTTTTACTGTGCTATTATGAGGAAATCTTCAGCTTATCCTTCTTATATGGATACTGTTAAAAATATGGGCTGGGTACTTACTACCTATACACAGACAGACTGTGGACAGTCTATACAGAAACTTTTCAATTGATACAAATACAAGCTATACTATCTATATATGGACTATCTATACAGCAACAACTGAACTGTTACACATACTGTCTATGGACAACCTATACAGAAACTTGTGAATCGTTACACATACAGTCTGTGGACAACCTATGGAAAAATTTCTGAATTGTTACACATACTGTCTGTGGACAACCTATACAGAAACTTGTGAATTGTTACAGATACAGGCCGTGGGCAACCCTTACAGAAACCTGTGAATTGTTACATACAGGCTGTGGACTACCAGTAGAGAAACGTCTACAATTTGATGCACATACAGGCTGTGGATTACCTATATAGAAATTTGCAAACTGTTACACATACTTGCTGTGGACAACCATTACAGGCACTGCTAAACTGCCACATAGAGAAGGGTGTAAATACATTAGCCCAGCAGAAGTTTCTGGTAGACCACAGACATTTGAAGTTACTAGGGGTGGTGGGAGGGCAGGGGTTCCCTGCTAAACTGTTACATACAGAGTATCAGTGTAGTGAAAATTCTGAAAATCTAATGGAGTCAAAAGGATTAAACCTTTATCTAATGCACACAATATCAGATTTTTTTTTTTTTTGTTATCTTAATTTTATTTATTTATACATAATTCATTTTTCAAATTTAAAAAAAAAATTCATCAAAGTCACATCATGTAACCCCTCATTGGAACAAGCTTGTTCCATTGAAGGGGTCACATGATATGGTTTTGCTGAAATTTTTTGGAAAATGTTTTTCAACTGTTCAGTTTGTAAATTATGTAAGAAGATAGGGCCGATGCCTTAGGGTAAGGATTAATGTAGATACAAGGACTTGTAAAATAAGTAGGCACTCTGCTAATGTAGATACATACAGATTATCACCACAGTGTGTGTCTCCGGGAATTCAGATCAAGTCGAGTTGTAGGGACAGAATAGTATTTCGACGAGCCCATTAGCTTTGGTGTGATGTCTAGATGGGCCTACAACGAGACTTGATCAGAATTTCCGGAGACACACATTGTAGTGAAGATAAATTTATCTCACAATATTGACCACAAAATGTGTTATAAAACTATTTTAAGAGGAACTTTTCATTTGCCTTATCGACGGAGATGCAAATTGAAAAAATAGAATAGCATTCATTGATCTCCATATTGAGGTCAGTGATGACGTTACACTTCAGAGAAAATTACGTCACCGGCATTCACTTTACTGAATACTGTCTTGTGAAGTGGAGCAACTGTGTGTTTCATCAACATGAATTTGGTTGTAACTTTTGCAACAATTACTGGTGAATTAAATATCCCTCTTGGTGTAAAGGTTTATTATATTTTAAAATATGCCGTTCATCGTTTATTGAGGTGGAGATTTCCACATTTCATAGCGAAAACTAATCCTTTAACTTCAAGAGAGAAGCCTCGACTCGAGCGTTCAGGAAAATCCCAATAATAGGCTACAAACCAGCCCAAGATGCCGAAAAGTGTGCATAATTTAACTATTCGTTGAGTTAACTTCCCCAGTGACATTTTAGCTCGCTGTGCATAATAAATACGTTACAGGGCATTTAGTTGGCAGATACAGTGTCATATACGGCTCAGAGAAAACAATATTAGGTTTGGCTTAGCCTCACCTAATATTGTTTCTCTGAAGGGAAAAACGTGAAGCGATCGAAAAATGATATTAATGCCGTTGTTTTGGCAACAGCAGAATCACGCACTTGTGTCAGGGGCCCTTGATACGGATGTGGAACAAGGGCCTAGATACAATAAACTTTAGTTGCGTAACAGTGCAAAAATGCCCCGATTGTGAGATAAATTGACATATGTGAGAACTTTGTTGGTAGAGATACAATAGTCTTGTTACTCCCAGAAATTCTGTATTAAGGTCTTTTGGAAGAAAAGGTAACATGAATAGGTGACAAGGAAATTCAGACAAAGTGCCAGGTCATATGAGATGAGAATAATAGTTTTCAAATTCCAGTAAATGTCCACTGTTGCACACAAAGACATTTTGGATGTTTGAAAAGTACTAAAAAATCTTTTTTTGGTAGTTTAATACATGCTGGCTCTTGGCGATGTTTCAAATCAACCTCTTGGTTACTAAAGTGTCAAAATTGGAAAACAAAAACATAGAAATAATTTCATCATCAAAAGCCAGGTCAACGCTAGATCACTTTTGGAAACAATAGTCTGAAAGAGTTGAAAACCAGCTTTGTTTTGTAAACTGGAAATGGCTGAAACTATGTGATGGAAAGTATAGAGATACCATATGTTCACGAATACATGAAAATATGTTTTGTCAAGAGATTGTTGTAGATGGATGCAAGCACACATGAGTATAACAATTAACCCTTTTGTGACTCGCCGACGTGCACCGCACCATTGGTAAACTGACACTACAAATCCGCCGGCACACTGCGCGCCGATGGCATAGTAATGCATCTACTCTCACCTCAGTCCACGTGTGCTATCTCTATCAGTCCACAGAAGTAATTTCATGCCCGAATGAATTTAGAGTTGTTTCCCTTTAGTTGATTGGCTACAGTTTTAGCGCATATTGCACCTCACAGTAATTCCACGGACGAAGATGACAATTGATAGCAACGTGGAAAAAGGATTCTGTGGTACAGTCTGGCTCAAATCAAGCTGACACATATAACACTACTATGAGTGCTGGACGTTCAGATGATGTTGACAGTAATAATCCAGATGACGGGGGACGCAGCAGAAAAAGAAGTGCTTGTCAGGGACATGGCAGAATATGACGGAGCTGGCGTAGTCGTGGAATTGGTCCAATTTTTCAATGGGAAAAAAGCACAGATTTTGTTCCACTAGATATCCCATGTTCTGAAGCTGGGAAGATAAATCTTGACTTACCTGACAATCCAAATGAATGGAACGTTTTATACCTTTATCTAACGGACGAGAGGATCCCGAAATTAACCCCAATATCCCAAGTCCGGGGGGTCGCTTTGGCTGAGTCTCAAAAGGGTTAAGAAATATGTAGTATTCTTTACTAAAATATTCTAATCTGATGTCATGGAGTACAGTGGCTTCTTTATTTAAGCACTGGACTTTAAACGGAAAGTCCAACAGTTCCATCATGACTCCCATCATCTGCATTAACTCTTAACTCGCTGAGTATCTTCAAGATATTTTTCATCTAATCTAGTCATGGCTACCTCATGATGAAAAATCCATCCAAATTTAATATTCAAGAAATCTTTGGTGAAAAAATGCATTCAATTAACAAGGGAAAAATTTGATTAACCCTTTACCTAACATGAAAAGCAGACGACACTTGCAAATAAAATTCTTGAATAACTAATTTTTTTCATTTTATTGTCTCATAAACATAGGTTATGACCGCTCATTGGAGCGAGCTCGACGAGCTCGTTCCAAAGAGGGGTCATAACCTATGTTTTTGTGACAAAAAATGAAAAAATAATGAAAATTAATTGGTGATTTTTTAGAATAGCGCTGGCCGGTTTTGTCGTTACGTTGGGTAAAGGGTTAAATATGTTCAAATTATACTCATATCAGTGGTAAGCAAAATCTTGTCATGGGCAGGAATACCTGCCAGCAGCATGCAAGGGGTTAAGTCCTTGGGGAAGACATTTAATTCCAACTGCCCAAATTGCCTGTGCAGGGGAGGGGGGGGGGGGGGCTCTGTGTAATCAGGCATACTGTATGTCAATGGTGAACTTGCCTTCAACCGCTACTAACTCTGCTCGTGCAGAATTAGTAAGTTGGAGATCCTGACAGTTGATTACCACAGCTCGGTGGTGTTCTCCAGATACTCTGGCTTCCCCCATTCATAATGCTGTCTGACACAATTTCACCATGGCTGTTGAAAGTGTCATTACACCAGTATTCAAACAATCTCATCTGACATGATACTATTGTTCATTATGATTGTTATGTGAGTAGTATCAGTGAGGGGGGGTTGGAAATATTTCCGAAAACTAGTATGTATTAATTCTAAAGGACCAAGTTTGATATATGTTATTGCAACAGAACAGGTGCCCAACATGCTGTCTGTCGGAAAATTACAAATGACATACTAATTGGCAATTGTGTGTATTAGCAAATCTATGCTGCCAAAACATCTAAGGCTTCCCCAGAACTAAATGTAAAACCACAGGATGTAGTCTGTCAAAATGTATAAAAAAGAAAATATACCAGACTTTAACCCTTTAGCCAACGCAGATGATATCAAAATGTATTTTTTAAATATCATTTTTTTAAATTTTTCAAAAAATTTCAATCAAACCATATCATGCGACCCCTCAGTGGATCGAGCTCGATGAGCTCGTTCCAAAGAGGGGTCACATGATATGGCTTGGTTGAAATTTTTTGAAAAATAATATTTTTTCAACTGCTGAATTTGCATATTTCGCATGCGGATGTAGTCGATTCGTTGGGTAGAGGGTTAAGGATACCACTACTTGCAAAAAAAATTGTTTGGAGATTTCTGTACTTCAGCCATGTCTTTGTGCATTGTAGTCGAGCTTGTTCCACTGAGGGGTCATAACCTATGTTTTTGAGACAAAAAATGAAAATAATAGTTATTCAAGAATTCTTTTTGCAAGTGTCGTCTGCTTTTCATGTTAAGTAAAGGGTTAATCGTGACCACAACATGGATATAAAGTCAAGTCCACTCAATTGTTTATACCCGTGTTACCCATTTTAAAAATAATATTTGTTCAACTGCTGAATTTGCATATTTCACGTGCAGATGTGGTCGATTCGTTGGGTGAAGGGTTAAGGATTCCACTACTTGCAAAAAAATTATTTGGTGACTTCTGTACTTCAGTCATGTCTTTGTGCATTGTAGATTTAATATTGATGGGAATTTGGAATGAATCATTCCCACCTTGCACTTTTCTTTTCACAATTGTCACTACTTCTGATTGACCTTAATACCAAATATAAGATGTGGTAACATTGACTTGCTTTAGTATTTTGTGATATTCAGCTATTGGTGCAGTAATCTGATACGTAATAAAGTTTTTCAATCGTTAATTATTATATGTTTTAATCATTGCTCTCCAATGAAACATCTCATTACAGAGAATACTAGGGTACAGATAGGGCAATATTACCCTTACATAAATGCATGGCTAGATTCAAGGAATGGCCTTGAATTTGACTAAGGTTCATTCAAGCCCTTGAAATCCTGAAAAATGTGTCAGAAGGCCTTGAATATTCCCAAAATAAAAATGCTTACGAAACACGTAATCAAAACTATATAGTTTTATATTCCAGAGTTTGTGAAGTCATGGTCCTAACTAGGTCCCTCTGGTCATTACCCCATCCTCCCACTTCCCTTAAAGGGAAGTGGGAGGTGAGGTAATGATTGGAGGGTCCTAGTAATGGCCAGTACAGACAGGCCTTGAAAATCCTTGAATTTGGCCATTATTGGGCCTTGAAAAATGCTAAAATATGTCAAGAAATGGCCTTGAACAGCCTTCAATTTTATCAGTCCTTGCCTGCAGGTCCCCCTGAATGTCGGTTGGAAAAAATGACAGTCACAGATGCAGGTTTGGGTAATGTTAAGTTACAGATACGTGAATATTACCCTCATGTAGATTGGGATTGGCAATATTATGATATTAATAAGGTGTGGTTAAGTGTGGATTTGAGAATGTCAGTCACACAGGCTTGATTGGTGAATATTAAGTTAGAGATTGGGGAATATTACCCCTGTGCAGGGACTGGCAAATATGAGACAGACAAGGGCGGGTTAGTCTGAATATGAAGAATATGTCAGTCGCACTGTCTGGGATTGGCAAATATTATTTACCCTTACAGAAATGGGCTTTGGAGAATGAGACAATCACATGAGCAGGGATTGGGGACTATTAAGTTATAGATAGAGGAATATTACCCTCATTAAGGTGGGAATTTGCAAGTATGACATTAACAAGAGCCCCCAAGGAGCCCGAAGCACGAAGGCCCATTGATTTCCAGTGACGAATGGGAGCAAAATGGAGGCGAGTGGAAAATCGCTCTCCTCAAATAAAGTTTGCGAGAGTGAAAAATGTGAGGAGAGCGATTTTGATTGAGAGTTGATTTCAATGTTTAACTTCATCTGACAAACGTCCTTCGAAACGAATGTTTGAATACAACAGAAAACGGATGGAAATTTTGACGGTGAAAATATATGTAACCCACTAAAATTAGGTCTGGATTTTAAAAGGCAGATTATTAAAATCGTGGAAAATGGATGCGTAAATTCCAAATTGGTCACATTAGTTTGTGTCACTGGTGAATTGGATCGACAGATGTCACTTGTATAAAAGAAAATAAGGAACAGGGCAACATTCCGCATGTCTTTGATAAAAAAAAATACGGATGTATTAAAACATTGCTTAGATCTCAGAATGGCCACCGTTTTTTATCTGAACATGCATGTTCATTTTGTGGCGGGAGTAAGCTCTGAGCTTGCTATCAATGTTCAACCCTCTTACTGTTAGTGTATCATGTGTGGATGTATAAGCGAACTACTGTGTATCATGTTCATAAGGACGGAAAGGAAATTGTTTGGAGTTGTATTTTAAATGCTTCAAATTGTGAGTGATTCTTAAAAATTGAATGTTTCTGTTGACACAACTCAAAAGGATGAAAACACACCAAAGAATAGAGGCGAGTGATTATTCGCGCACCTTGGACAATTTTTGCGTGAGTGATGGTGCATGAGAGCGATTGCACACCTTTCCCATGCGTCACTGGATTTCCACAGACTAGGGCAGTGGTTTGAGAGAATAAGCACTGCCAAACAACTACGATTTCCAACATGGAAATTGCATTATTACAAATACTTCAGTGAAACAAAAAATTATTACAACATTTCAACAGAAGACAAAATAATAGAAGATTCTGTATACCAAATATCAAACGGTTCTAACTGGTGAATCTGGAGAAGATTTTTAAAGAATTTTTCTCATATTGCACTTTAAGTTAAATTTTGGGCCTCCATAGCAACTCGATATGAACCTGGAAACTTGATTTGAACAAATTTTAATCTGCCCACCCCTAAATATGCTGTATTCAAAATATCAAACAATTTTGACAGATGGAAGTGAAGAACATGGTTAAAGAATATACCTCATATAGCAATAAGTTAAATTTGAGCTTTCACGGGGATCCCAAATATAAACCCAGGGTCTTTATTTGAACAGAGTTGAATCTGACTCCCCAAAGTGTGCTGAATACCAAATATCAAAAGATTCTGACTGGTGGATCTGAAGAAGATTTTCGAAGAAGATTTGTTATATCGCACCAAGTTAAAGTTTAAGAGCCAAAATATAAACCCAATGACTTGAAAAAACTTGAACTGGACTCCATAAAAATGCTGTATACCAAATATCAAAAGATTCTAACTGGTGAATTTGAAGATTTTCATAGAAATTTCCTCATATTGCACTAAGTTAAAATTTAGGCCCCCATAAAAATCCCAAATATGAACCCATGAACTCAATGTAAACAAATTTTAATCTGGCTCCTACAAGGATGCTGAAGACCAAATATAAAAGGATTCTGACTAGTGAATCTGACGATTTTCAAAGAAAATCCCTCATTGCACTAAGTTAAAATTCAGACTTCCGAAGGGAGCCAAATATAAACCCAGAGACCTGATTTGAACAGACTTGAAATTACTCCTCCACCCTCACACGGATGCTGTATACCAAGTACGAAATGTTTCTGAGTGGTGGTTCTTGAGAAAAAGATTTGTTAAGAATATTTTGTAAGAATACCCCTCATACAGTAGAATCCTCTTAATTGAATATCCATTTTGCCATTGAAAATTATTCAATTAACAGGAGTATACAATTAACAGGGACTTGGTCAGTTTCTGTGTTCTGGAGGTAAACTGAGCATTTATTCTATTATATCTTGTTTGACAGAGCTCATAGAGCTCTGTCAAACAAGATATAATAGAATAAATGCCTGTATTGGATGTAGTGAGGCCAAAAAGGTTGATAAGAGGAATTTGGTGCGTGTCACAGTAATTTTTTTGACTTATTACAAAAATTTATATACAATTAACAGGAGTTTACTCTACAACCCATATGCAATTAACAGATCAAATTTGTACTGAAGGTATGGTAAATGGTTTTGTGTTTGAAAATTATATTCAATTAACAGGGATATACAATTAAGAGATATCCAATTAAGGGGGCTCCACTGTATTACACTAAATTAGAATTTGAGCTCCAAGGGAGCCAAAGTATGAACCCAGGGACTTGATTTGAACAAACTTGTCTCCAATCCCCCCCCCAACACTTCAGAGAACACGAAGAGTATGGAACAAAAGAGAAAACAAACTCCCACCAATGGCCTTCTACTTACTACAAAGAGTATAGAACAAAAGAGCAAACAAACTCAAACCCATATTGTCCCTCTATCCCAGTGCAAAGAGAAAGAGAACAGAACAAATGAGAAACAAACTCCCACCCATGTTGTCTCTCTACCTACTACAAAGAGTATGGAACAAAAGAGCAAACAAACTCCCACCCATATTGTCCCCCCTACCCCAGTGCAAAGAGTACAAAACAAAAGAGCAAACAAACTCCCGCCCATATTGTTGCTTTACCCCAGTGCAAAGAGAACAAAACAAATGAGCAAACAAACTCCCACCCATGTTGTCTCTCTACCTACTACAAAGAGTATGGAACAAAAGAGCAAACAAACTCCCGCCCATATTGTCCCTCTACCCCAGTGCAAAGAGAACAAAACAAATGAGCGAACAAACTCCCACCCATATTAACCCTCATCCGTAGCGCAAAGATAAGGAGTAAAAGGTCAAGGCAAAACACTTCTTTTTCTGCTTTCAATTCCATTTTTAGCTCAACTTGACAAAGTCAAGTTGAGCTATTGCCGTTACTTCTCGTCCCGTCAGCATATGTACGTTCGTGCATACGTACGCCCACAATATCCTGTGGCACACCACACAGGTCACATTTATGATCAGATGGCCTTGAAACTTGGTATGTTTGTTTGGAGTGACCTCTAGATGGGAGCTATTCATTTTGTTGCCATTGGCAACGTTCTTTGAACTTAGTTTAGTTATACCTCAATATTTTCCTTTGGCACACCTTACAGGGCACATTTATTATTGGATTGCTTTGAAACCTGGTATGATTGTTTTGGGTGACCTCCAGATGGGAGCTATTGATTTTCTTCCATTTCTGTCAAAAAATGTTGCTGCTGGCAACATTCTTAAACTTTGTTTAGTCAGACCTCAATATTTCCATTTGGCACACCCTGCAGGGCACATTTATGATCGGATTGCTTTGAAACCTGACATGCTTGCTTGGGGTGACCTCTAGATGGGAGCTATCAATTTTCTTCTATTCCCGTCAAAAAACATTGCAGCTGGCAATGACCTTTGAACTTAGTTTAGTCGGACCTCAATATTTCCCTTTGGCACACCCCATAGGGAACATTTATGATCGGATTGAATTGAAACCTGGTATGCTTGTTTTGGGTGACCTCCAGATGGGAGCAATTGATTTTCTTTCATTTCTGACAAAAAATATTGCCGCTGGAAATTACATTTGACATTTGAACTTAGTTTATTCAGGCATCAATATATTCCTTTGGCATGCCTCAAGATGGGAGCTATTGATTTTCTTCCAATGTTATGCATCAACATTTCACTTTGACAGGGCTCATTTATGATTGAATCACTTAGAAACTTGGTGTGCTTGTTTGGGGTAACCTCTAGATGGGAGCTATCGATTTTCTTCCATTTCCGTTAAAAATAGTTTCCGTTGACAATGACCTTTGATGAATTTAGTAAAAACGTAGTGCACTTATGCATCAATATTTCCCTTTGACACACACTGCGGTGCACATTTATGATTGGATCGCTTGGAAACTTGGTGCGCTTGTTTGGGGTGAGATCTATATGGGACCTATTGGGGGCACGGTGGTGTCATGATAACCAGTTCTCGTCAAATCACAGAAGTTAAGCAACGTCGAGTGCGGTTAGTAGTTGGATGGGTGACCATTTCAGCGACTGATTCGCGCTCCCACGTTGTATCCTTGGGCAAGGCACTTAACCCCGATTGCTTACATGGGGCACGATGATGCTGTGTACTAAAGCGTACTGCACGTCAATGGTGCGCATGTCTTTAGCCAATCTAACCCTGCCTGTGTTGCGGTTCAGAGTTACGATGTTGGAGAGCTGACAGCTGCCCGTCGATGCTCGGTGGTTCTCTCCGGGTACTCGGGCTTCTTCCACCTGTAAAACGGTCAAGATTAGCCATTATTGTACATAAGTATGTGACCTTAAACACCAATAAACAAATAAATATATGGGACCTATCGATTTTCTTCCATTTCTGTAGAAAATGTTGCCGCTGGCAATGACCTTTAAACTTAGTTTTGTCAGGCCTCATTATTTCCCTTTGGCACACTCTTCAGGGCACATTTATGATCTGATCACTTTGAAACTTGGTATGTGTGTTTGGGGTGACCTCTATATATGAGCTAATGATTTTTTTCATTTCCATAAAAAGTTATTGTCGTTATCACCAGCCTTTGAACTTAGTGCATTTGTGCAGCAACTTATCCCTTTTGCACTCTCTGCAGGGTATATTTATGAATTTCCATAAAAAAGCTATTGCCACAAGCAATAACCTTCAAACTTAGTGCAGGATTCCATCGATCACCACATTTGCTAGAATCCCATTTTATGATATGTCTTTTGTCTTGTTACAGAATCCCTTTTTTCGTCGTATGAGGGTATGAGGGGTTGTTTGCGATGTTCTGAGGGGTTTGAAAAAATCATTCATTACACACTCCTAAACAGAAATTTATTGTGAAAATAGAAAGATTTGTTGAACAAGATGGACAATCCAAGGCACTCTAAATACAGCAAGTGGTACACCAACGCTGTCGTGACTTCCTCGTGAAATCGAGAAAGTTGAGAAATCTTGGTGGTAATATTGTTTACCAGCATTCATTTTGAAATTGAAACCATCCTCAAATGTGATGATGACGCGGTAAAGTTACCCTTAACCCTTTGAACCCCAGCGGACACTTTTCTGGTCAGGAACATGATACGTCATAACGTCATTATATAGGATGGCTGTTCAGTAAATGTGTGGAGTAGACCCATCAATATTTTCAACGTGCAGCCTCAGGGCTGCACGTTGAAAATAGTGATTGGTACACCCCAAATAATGAAAATGGACTCTTCCTATTGCTGCCATTGAACTGGCATGGACGATACCACTAGAGTTAAAAGGGTTAAATATAGGACCTATGCAACATTCACATAACGTGCATAGCCATAAAATGGTCTCCAATATAGGGCTATACGCTTGAAATGCCTTAGATCATTGAGCCATGAGTTGGGGTGGATGGAGATGGACTTTGCCCTCTAAAATTTTCTCTGGCCGCCCTTAACCCTTTGAACCCCAGCAGCCGTTTTTTTCCGGCCAGGACCATGATACGTCATAACGTCATTATATAGGATGGCTGTTGAGTAAATATTGTGGGGTAGACCAATCAGTCACCTCGCACCCATTATTACCTTATAACCGCATGCGTGGACATCACTGTTCACTGAACACTGAAAATGAAAAAATGTAATGTAAGATGTGCGAAATAAAAAAATACATGTCAATAAATTATTGTTTTGTTTTTTCTTAGCTCACCGAAGGGAGCTCAACTTATCACTTGCCGTCCGTCGTCGTCCGTCGCCGTGAACATTTTTCAAACGACTTCTCCTCTGAAACCACCAGTCCGATTTTCACGAAACTTCATGTGGATATTCATTACTATATGGCAATTCATGTTTGTTCAAATGAAAATGGCCACGTCCCTTGGGGGCTCTGTATGGGGCATAACTCTGATAGCACCATATGAATTATAGAAAAATTATTAAAAAACCTTCTTCTCCGGAACCAGTGGGCAGAATCTTTTGATACTTGGTATGCAGCATCTTGGTATGGGTTTGATTCAAGTTTGTTCAAAATTGGCTCCCTGGATTCATATTTGGGCTCACTATAGAAGCCCAAATTCGAACTTAGTGCATTTCAGGCAAATTTCTTAAAAAAATCTTCTTCTCCAGATCCAGCAGGCAGAATCTTTCGATATTTGGTATGCAACATTGTGGGGTGCATCTGATTCAAGTTTGTTCAAATCGGCCCCCCTGGATTCATCTTTGGGCTCAGTGTAGAAGCCCGAATTCGAACTTAGTGCATTTCAGGCAAATTTCTTAAAAAATCTTCTTCTCCAGATCCAGCAGGTAGAATCATTTGATATTTGGTATGCAACATTGTGGGGTGGATCTGATTCAAGTTTGTTCAAATCGGCCCCCTGGATTCATATTTGAGCTCAGTATAGAAGCCCGAATTCGAACTTAGTGCATTTCAGGCAGATTTCTTAAAAAATCTTCGTCTCCAGATCCAGCAGCCAGAATCTTTTGATATTTGGTATGCAACATTGTGGGGGTGGATCTGATTCAAGTTTGTTCAAATCGGCCCCCTGGATTCATATTTGGGCTCACTATAAAAGCTCGAATGCGAACTTAGTGTATTTCAGGCAAAATTTCTTGAAAAATCTTCTCAAGATCCAGCAGGCAGAATTTTTTGATATTTGGTATGCAACATTGTGGGGTGGATCTGATTCAAGTTTGTTCAAATCGGCCCCCTGGATTCATATTTGGGCTCACTATAAAAGCTCGATGTCGAACTTAGTGCATTTCAGGCAAAATTTCTTTAAAAATCTTCATCTCAAGATCCAACAGGCAGAATCTTTTGATATTGGGTATGTAGCATGCGTAAGAGGGTGAGATTCAAGTTTGTTCAAGCCAAGTCCCTGGGTTCATATTTGGGTTCACTGTGGTAGCCCGAATTATAACTTCGTTCAAAATGAGGAATTTTCTTTAAAAAATCTTCTTCAGATCCAGCAGTCAGAATGTTTTGATATTTGGTATGCAGCATCCTTAGTGGGTGAGATTCAAGGTTGTTCAAGCCATGCCCCTAGGTCCATATTTGGGCTCACTGTGGGAACCCGAATGATAACTTGGTTCAAAATGAGGAATTTTCTTTAAAAAATCTTCTTCAGATCCAGCAGTCAGAATGTTTTGATATTTGGTATGCAGCATCCTTAGTGGTGAGATTCAAGTTTGTTCAAGCCATGTTCCTAGGTCCATATTTGGGTTCACTGTGGGAGCGTGAATTGTAACTTAGTTCGAAATAAGGAATTTTCATAACAAATCTTCTTCTTCAGATCCAGCAGTCGGAATGTTTTGATATGTGGTATGTAGCATCCTTAGGGGGGGGGGGGGGATTCAAGTTTGTTAAAGCCAAGTCTCAGGGTCCATATTTGGGCTCCCTGTGGGAGCCCGAATTATAACTTAGTCAATATGAGAAATGTTTCTTTAAAAATCTTCTTCAGATTCAGCAGTCAGAATGTTTTGATATTTGGCATGCAGCATCCTTAGGGGGTGAGATTCAAGTTTGTTCAAGCCAAGTCCCTGGGTTCATATTTGGGCTCACTGTGGGAGCCTGAATAATAACTTAGTCAATATGAGAAATTTTTCTTTAAAAATCTTCTTCAGATTCAGCAGTCAGAATGTTTTGATATTTGGCATGCAGCATCCTTAGGGGGGTGAGATTCAAGTTTGTTCAAGCCAAGTCCCTGGGTTCATATTTGGGGTCACTGTGGGAGCCCGAATAATAACTTAGTTCAAAATGAGGAATTTTCTTTAAAAATCTTCTTCTTCAGATCAAGCAGATGAATGCTTTTGATATTTGGTATGCAGCATCCTTAGGGGGTTAAGATTCAAGTTTGTTCAATCCATGTCCCTAGTTCCATAAAATTTATCTTTCATGACTTCATTCCTTTGTAGTGTTGATGAACCATGTCTAACTGAATGTGACCCCAAATACTTCTTTGAACCACTTTGGCCAGTGAGCGATTAAGGCTCCTTGGGTTTCTTGTCTTTAAAAATCTTCTTCTTCAGATTCAGCAGATTCAGCAGTCGGAATGTTTTGATATTTGGCATACAGCATCCTTAGGGGGTGAAATTCAAGTTTGTTTAAGCCAAGTCCCTGGGTTCATATTTGGGCTCACTGTGGGAGCCCGAATGATAACTTAGTTCAAAATGTTGATGAATCATGTCTAACTGAATGTGACCCCCAAATACTTCTTTGAACCACTTTGGCCGGTGAGCGATTAAGGCTCCTTGGGGCCTCTTGTTGTTAAAGTCTGTTAGAAATGTATTGAATATGCAGAATTTGGGGTATCGCTCACATCCTTGCTGTCATGTCAATAAAGAACCACTGCACAGCGACAACTACCACAGTCTCCCAAATGAAATCATGTAGAAACCTGAAAGAGATAGAAGCAACAACAAACACAAGTCGTGGAGATGCCCGAAGGTTAATTATTATAAAAATCTACTCCAAGAAGCTGGTGGAATGTTCTGATTGCCTGGTAATGGTCGATAATGAGCTCCAACAGGACATAATGCTGTGGGTCGGATGAAACGATCCTAGTTAGCAGTTGTCACCCTTGGACCGATGTCTGTCATCAATTTTTGTCTGTCTAACAGTAGCGTGACTATAATCTGCTAATCACTGATTGAGTAATGCTGAGAATTTGAGCCACTGCAGTCTGTCTATTGCTATCTTCCAACATGCTAACGACATGTAAATGTTCGTCACATGTCAGTCTTCACATACCTCAAAAGTTACGTTTCGACTAGAAATTATTGATGAACGAGTTTATACCAAGAAAAGAACAATGAGACCTCTGAAAAAGCGTGTCAGTGCAAATGAAAATTTCAAAACATACACCACAGACATTAACGCGGTGCTCGTGCGAAAAAGCCTTCACAAAGTTTTCGTAGGCCGGTGACATTGATGATCCACACTAAATTTGGCAAGATACTGATGTGTCCAATCAGGCGTATCCAATACCATTTTCCGAAAATATCAACATCAGTTTGGATACTCCCTACTTTTTTGAATAGTATATGTCAAGAGAACTACCATCACCACGATCATCATCTCCCAATATCTCTGGAGACAATATCGCAACCGTGTCAGCCAGGTTCCCATGTCCCTATTCAAGACTCTCGCCCTTCTGCTGATGCTGCCGTAAACAGAGACATCCATGCATCATAACGCCTCAGGTGGCACAACAGCATTATGTAACCGCCATCAAAGTGCCTCAGAAATTGGATACCAGCTGCACTATCCATAGGTGGATGTAAAATCTCTGTATCCACACAGATTAAACCTGTATACTTTGGGTATAGGGTGGATGTAATATCTCTGTATCCACACATAGATTAAACACGTATACTTTGGGTATGGGCTGGATGTAAAATCTCTGTATCCACACATAGACTAAACCCGTATACCTTGGGTATAGGATGGCTGTAAAATCTCTGTATCCACACAGATTAATCCCATATACATTGGGTATAGGTTGGATGTAATATCTCTTAAATATTTAAGATTAAACCCGTATACTTTGGGTATAGGATGGATGTGAAATTTCCGTATCCACACACAGATTAAACCTGTACACTTTGGGTGTGGGATGGTTGTAAAATCTTTGTATCCACACAGATTAATCCTGTATATACTGGGTATAGGGTGGATGTAATATATCTGTATCCACACATAGATTAAACCTATATACTTTGGGTATGGGATGGATGTAAAATCTCTGTATCCACACAGATTAAACCCGTATACATTGGGTATAGGGTGGATGTAAAACCCGTAAACCCGTATACTTTGGGTATAGGATGGATGTAAAATCTCTGTATCCATACACAGATTAAACCCGTATACTTTGGGTATAGGATGGATGTAAATCTCTGTATCCACACAGATTAAACTTGTATACTTTGGGTATAGGATGAATGTAAAATCTCTATATCCACACACAGATTAAACCCGTATACCTTGGGTATATGATGGATGTAAAATCTCTATATTCACACACAGATTAAACCGGTATACTTTGGGTATAGGATGGATGTAGAATTTCCGTATCCACACACAGAGTAAACCCGTACACTTTGGGTATGGGATGGCTGTAAAATCTCTGTATCCACACAGATTAATCCCGTATACACTGGGTATAGGGTGGATGTAATACCTCTGTATCCACATATAGATTAAACCTGTATACTTTGGGTATAGGATGGATGTAAAATCCTCTGTATCCACACAGATTAAACAGAGACATCCATGCATCATAACGCCTCAGGTGGCACAACAGCATTATGTAACCGCCATCAAAGTGCCTCAGAAATGTAAAATCTCTGTATCCACACAGATTAAACCTGTATACTTTGGGTATAGGGTGGATGTAATATCTCTGTATCCACACATAAATTAAACCTGTATACTTTGGGTATAGGATGGATGTAAAATCTCTGTATCCACATACAGATTAAATCCATATACTTTGGGTATGGGATGGATGTAAAATCTATGTATCCACACATAGATTGAATCCGTATACTTTCGGTATGGGATGGATGTAAAATCTCTGTATCCACACATAGATTAAACCCGTATGCCTTGGGTATGGGATGGCTGTAAAATCTCTGTATCCACACAGGTTAATCCCGTATACATTGAGTACAGGGTGGATGTAATATCTCTGTATCCACACATAGATTAGACCCGTATACTTTGGGTATGGGATGGATGTAAAATCTCTGTATCCACACATAGATTAAAACCGTATACCTTGGGTATGGGATGGCTGTAAAATCTCTGTATCCACACAGATTAATCCCGTATACATTGGGTACAGGGTGAATGTAATATCTCTGTATCCACACATAGACTAAATCCGCATACTTTGGGTATGGGATGGATGTAAAATCTCTGTATCCACACAGGGATTAAACCCGTAAACCTTAGGTATAGGATGGCTGTAAAATCTCTGTATCCACACAGATTAATCCCGTATACATTGGGTATAGCTCTGTATCCACACAGGTATTAAACCCGTATACCTTAGGTATAGGATGGCTGTAAAATCTCTGTATCCACACAGATTAATCCCGTATACATTGGGTATAGATTGGGTGTAATATCTCGGTATCCACACGTAGATTAAACACATATACTTTGGGTAGATGATGGATGTAAAATCTCTGTATCCACACGGATTAAACCTGTATACTTAGTTATGGAAGTGGAGATAAAACCTATGTGTCCACTGCTGCTTAAACACGTATCATTTGTTGTACAAAATGAACGTAAACCTCTGTATCCTCGGATAGATTAAACCCGTATAATTTGTTGTACAAAAATGAACATAAACCTCTGTATCCTCGGACAGATTAAACCCGTATAATTTGATGTACAAAATGAACGTAAACCTCTGTATCCTCGGATAGATTAAACCCGTATAATTTGTTGGACAAAATAGATGTAAAATATCTGTGTCCACACATATGATATATTAAATCCGTGTAGGGGCGCGGCGGCTCCGTGGATAGATTAAACCCGTATAATTTGTTGTACAAAAATGAACATAAACCTCTGTATCCTCGGACAGATTAAACCCGTATAATTTGATGTACAAAATGAACGTAAACCTCTGTATCCTCGGATAGATTAAACCCGTATAATTTGTTGGACAAAATAGATGTAAAATATCTGTGTCCACACATATGATATATTAAATCCGTGTAGGGGCGCGGCGGCTCCGTGGTAGACTGTTGGACTTCTATGCTAGAGGTCCCGAGTTCTATCCCCTTCCGGAACGACCCACGTTGTACCCTTGGGCAAGACACTTTATCCTGGTTGCCTACAATGGTTACACGATGACTCTGTGTACTAAGGCGTACTACACGTCGATGGTGCACCATGTCTTCAACCGCTGTAAATCTGTTTGAGCGGAGCTTGAACTGAGTTAGAATGTTGAGGAGTTAACAGCTGCTCGTCGATGCTCGGTGGTTCTCTCCGGGTACTCAGTCTTCATCCAACCGTAAAACTGCCACTGTCACGATTCGCCATTGTGCATAAGTATGTGACCTTAAACACCAATAAATAAATAAATAAATATAATTCGTAGTACAAAACCATTGTAATTCTCTGTAGCCTCAAACAGATTAAGCCCGTTTTGTTTGTTGTACAAAGTGGATGTAAATCTGTGTATTCAAACACAGTGTGAACCCGTATAATTTGTTGTCCAAAATGGATGAAAAACCTATGAATCCACGCAACATGTTAACCTTGGCACCTCGTGGAATTATTTACACCATCGTGACCACAGTGTGCAAGAAGTTTAGAACTGTGGAAGTCAAGTCAAGGTATGGATGTGCTTGAAAAGTCAGAATATCGAAAAGATTAGGTTTTATGGTACAGATTTAGTTAGTGGCACCAATCCTCACAGTCTTGATTTGCTATTGTAAACATTGATATATATATATATATGCATTTGGTATGTTAGTCGGCCTTGCAACTGTTTTTCGTGGTAATGTAAGTTTTCTCAATTAGCTTTCCTATTGGAGTGTTTGTAGTTTCATTTAGGCCTATTACTACCCAACCTTTGCCTTCCAATTGCATTTCCTCCACAAACACTTCTCATAGGATCCCTTTCTGTGCTTTCCATGGAATGGGTGGTGCGTCTAGACTTATCTAATAATCGGGGGTTCTTGCTCGCCGGCCAGGGTTACCTGTTTGTCGTCCGGCTTATATTATACTGACATACATAGGAATAATAGGGGATTGTGGGGTCTGATAAATTAGCTTGTAACATGTTGTGTACTAATGTAGGTTAATAAAGCTGCGACCAAAACTTCTTCCATTTAAATGTGTTTTGACATTTATTTCTTGTGTGCTGTCATCTAGCTTTATCTCCTATAAAATGTTATACTGCTGGGGCGTAGGAATTATGGTGTATATCAAGTTTGTGTCGAGTAGCACGTTCTCGAAAAGTATTTTTAGTTTGACCCTCATACGGTTTCCTACAGTGTTTACAAGTGAAAAGGTAAAAATAAAAAAATGTGTGAATCACAGTGGGAGGAGCCGCGATTCTAATAATGATTTGTCGTTTGTTCAGATGAAAATAACTATTTCTATTCAGGCATAAAATTATGGAGTCTACAGTGAGGCTTTGTTCATTTCACCACCGCTCCACTATATCTGCCACAAAATAGGGTAGAACAAGCCTTAGTGAGATTTACCTTATACACTTGAATCGCGGTGGAAACGATTGAGCTGTGGTTTGATATTCATGATACCTTTAAATGCATGTAGTGGGTGGAAAGATTTTGTATGTAAGAACTGATGTGAATGAGTTGGCTTAAAATACACTTTATAATCTACAGTACGTGGAGAGTGTATTATCACTAAATCACCCGCAGAGTGGACAATCCACCCAAGCAATAATTGCAAATTTGCTGCAAAGCATAACCAGCACAAGCAAAGTTTCAGCTAATGGACCTCCGGGTTAAACCCGGAGGTCTATTAGCTGAAATATTGCTTGTTTTTTTTGTCGATATGTACAAAATTTGAAAGTTATAGCATGGGTGATAACTCCATTCTGTGGGTGATTTACTTACAATCCACTCTCCACGTACTGTAAATGACCGGATGCCTGGAATTGTTTGCTTTGATACACAATCACATCGAGGAAATCAAAGAGAATCTTGACTGATGGTAGACTTAATTTGATGTTTGGTTCATGTTTGTTTAACCAAGGTTTACCGGCCGGAACATAATACGTCATAATTTCATTAAGAATGTCTATGAAGTGAATGTATGGGCAGACCAATCAATATTTTCAACATGGCTGCACGTTGCACGTTGAAAGTATTATTTGGACTTCCCCTAAATAATGAATATGGACCCTTCTATTGCTGCCATTGAACAGACATGGAAGATACCACCAGAGTTCAGATTTCTGGTTTGTAGTTTGAAACTAGACTCGATAGATAGGGACGCGCAAAGTTTTTCAGAGACTTGTAGGTGAGAAGAGGAATCTTGAGAACAGGCCGAAATAGTCTTATCTGTCAACTTGTTTTTAATATTTTTCGAGCCAAGATCAAGGCACCAGCCGAAGCACTGTTTAAGTCAACTATTTCTAAGTCAGGAGGTGGTTGCATCTTGTTCAACTCGTCTAAATTTTTCTTATAATGCTCAACTAAATCTAGCTTGTTGACCAACACTAGTCTATCGAAAAACAGCTGAAAATGCTTGGGTAGATGAAGCTGGCTTAAAAAAGTCACCCAACTCATGCACCTTCTTCCCAAACTTCTTCGGCAAACACCGATCACCCAAACGTTCCCCTAAAAAGCCAGTGTAGTGCAAGCACTTCCAGGTGTAATGAGCAGAATATCCTACATTAAGGTGCTATGAGCACCATACCCTGTATTTTGGTGATATGAGGGGGGGGGGGGGGGGGGGCGTGGTGGCTCAGTAGATAGAGGTGCAGGCCACAAGCCGAGAGGCCCTGTGTTCGAATCCCACCTGCGGCAACAGCATTGTGTCCTTGGGCAAGACACTCCACCCCTATTGCCCACGCGGAGGCACGGAGGCGTTGTGTACTTAAGCGTTCTGCACTTTGAAGGTGCACTTTTCTTCAACCAATGCTACCCCTGCTTGTGTGGAGTTTGTATGTAGGGGAGCCGGACTGTGTTGCTCGCCGTTGCTTGGTGATTCTCTCCGGGTACTCCGGCTACCTCCACCCTTAAAACTATCCCGACACGGGGTGTCCTGTCTGTAGTAAAACTTAAATAAATAAATAAATAAATAAATAATAAATATAAATAAATAAATAAATAATCAGGTGTTATGAGCATCATTCCCACCATTTCTCCCCACATTCAGGGTTATGAACATCATTCCCACATTCAGAGGTTATGAGTATCATTCCCACATTCAGGGTTATGAACATCATTCCCACATTCAAAGGTTATGAGCATCATTCCCACATTCAGGGTTATGAACATCATTCCCACATTCAGAGGTTATGAGCATCATTCCTACATTATGGAGTTATAATACCAATCATTCACGGTATTCAGGTGTTATGGACATCATTCCTCACATACCGGTGTTATGAGCATCATTGCCACCAATCCTCACATTTCTATCATTCCCATCCTTTCCCACATTTATCATTCACGTCACTTCCCACATTTAGATGCTATGGATATCATCCTCGTCATTTCCGACGTTTAGGTGTTATGGACATCATTCTCGTCATTTCCCACATTCAGGCGTTATGAATGTCATTCCCGTAATTTCCCACATTCAGGCGTTATGAATATCATTCCCGTCATTTCCGACGTTAAGGTGTATGAACATCATTCTCGTCATTTCCCACATTCAGGCGTTATGAATATCATTCCCGTAATTTCCCACATTTTTATTCCCATCATTTCCCAGATTCAGGTGTTATGAATATCATTCCCGTCATTTTCCAACTTTAGGTGTTATGAACATCATTCCCGTCATTTCCCGCATTCACCGGGCCAAATTCATTCCTTTATGGCACGGACCATCTTTGCAGTATATGCTTTGTACTTTGTTCAACCTGCTGCCATCTTCGGGCTGGTGGATATTATTCTTCTGATTTTTCCTCCAAAATTTGATGCCTCTTGGGGTGTGGTTAATGCTCCACAAGCCTAAAATGCTGTAAACATCGTCTTCTCATAAGCCACCACTCACAATAATACTTATATTTCTGGTAAAGAACTTACTTTAGTGATGCAGATTCACTGTTTTTTCAAAGGAACTCTGTACTTGGGCTCCATTCAAATCAATGGGGAAATTTGATGGAGGGGAGGGGGGGGGGGGGTGGTAATTGAGAACCACTAGAGTTGAAATAAAAATGTTTGCACACTTTTTTTGAGACTTCACAGAACAGAGCTTTGTTTTTGCCTAGTTGGCTTTCCTAGGACCAGTAGAAATGAATGGCCAAAAAGATACCCTTGAATGTGTCATAGCAAATAAAAAAAAATGCTCCTGCTACCAGCCACTTATTGACACACTCTTCTCTTTTGACAACTTGACCCAGGTGAGTGATTTACGCCCTGATGAATATCCTTCCCATCATTTCCCACATTTATGTGTTTTGAACATTATTCCTGTAATTTTCCACATTTATCATTTAGGTGTTATGACCATCATTCCCATCATTTCCCACATTTAGGTGTTATGACCATCATTCCCATCATTTCCCACATTTAGAAGTTATGAATATCATTCCCGTCATTTCTCACATTTAGGTGTTATGAACATCATTCCCGTCATTTCCCACATTTAGGTGTTATCAATATCATTCCCGTCATTCCTCACATTTAGGTGTTATGAACATAATTTCGCCATTTCCCACATTTTGGTGTTATGAACATAATTTCGCCATTTCCCACATTTTGGTGTTATGAACATCATTCCCGTCATTTCTCACATTTAGGTGTTATGAAAATCATTCCCGTCATTTCCCACATTTAGGTGTTATGAACATCATTCCCATCATTTTCCCACATTTGGGAGTTATGAATGTCATTCCCGTCATTTCTCACATTTAGTTATTATGAACATCATTCTCGTCATTTCTCACATTTAGGTGTTAGGAACATCATTTTCGTCATTTCTCACATTATGGTGTTATGAACATCATTCCCGTCATTTCTCACATTTAGGTGTTATGAACATCATTCCCGTCATTTCTCACATTTAGTTGTTATGAACATCATTCTCGTCATTTCTCACATTTAGTTGTTATGAACATCATTCTCGTCATTTCTCACATTTAGGTTTTGTGAACATCCCACATTTATCATTTCCGTCATTTCTCACATTTAGGTGTTATGAATATCATTCCCGTCATTTTTCACATTTAGTTGTTAGGAACATCATTCTCGTCATTTCTCACATTTAGTTGTTAGGAACATCATTCTCGTCATTTGTCACATTTAGGTGTTATGAACATCATTCTCGTCATTTCTCACATTTAGGTTTTGTGAACATCCCACATTTATCATTCCCGTCATTTCCCACATTGTGGTGTCATGAAGACCATTCTTGTCATTTTTTCTCATTTACCATTCCTGTCATTTCCCACATTTAGGTGTTATGAATATCATTCCCCACGTTTATCATTCCTGTCATTCGCACATTTAGGTGTTGTGAACGTCATTCCCGTCATTTCCCACATAAATTTATCATTCCCGTTATTTCTCACTTTCATCATTCCTGTCATTTCCAACATTTAGCTTTAGGTATTATGAACATCATTCTCGTCATTTCCCACATTTAGTGGTTATGAATATTATTCCCATCATTTCCCACATTCAGGTGTTATGAATATCATTCCCATCATTTCCCGCATTTATCATTCTCGTCATTTTCCACATCTAGGTGTTATGAACATCATTCCCGTCATTTCTCACATTTATTATTCCCGCCATTTCCCACATTGAGGTGTTGTGAATATCATTCCAGTCATTGCCCACATTCATTTGTTATGAATATCATTCCCGTCATTGCTCACATTTCCTACCATTTCCCACATTTAGGTGTTATGAATATCATTCCCATCATTTCCCACATTCATTTGTTATGGATATCGTTCCTGCCATTTCCCAAATTTAGGTGAACATCTTTCCCATCATGTCCCACATTCAGGTGTTATATCATTCCCGTCATTTCTCACCTTTATCATTCCTGTCATTTCCCACATTTAGGTGTTATTAATATCATTCCTATAATTTCCCACATTTAGTTGTTATTAATATAATTCTCATCATTTCTAACATTCATGTGTTATATCATTCCCGTCATTGCTCACATTTATCATTCCCATCATTTCCCACTTTAGGTGTTATGAACATCATTCCCGTCATTTCTCACCTTTAACATTCCCATCATTTCCCACTTTAGGTGTTATCAATATCATTCCCATCATTTCCCACATTTAGGTGTTATGAACATCATTCCCGTCATTTCCCATCTTTATCATTCCCGTCATTTCCCATATTTAGGTGTTATGAAAATCATTTCCATCACTTCCTACATTTTTCATTCCTGTAAATTCCCACATTTAGGTGTTGTGAACATCTTTCCCATCACTACCCATCTCCAGGCGTTATGAACATATTTCACGTCATTTCCCGCATTCAGGTGTTATGAGCGTCATTCCTCACATTCGGGTGTTTTGTGCACTATACCCACCATTCCCCATATTCTTGTCCAATTAACACCATTCCATCATTCCCATTATTCCTCGCATTCAGGTGTTATTTGTGTCATTCCATGCATTCGAGGATTACGCATGTCATTCCCCACATTCAGGTATTATGAACATCGTTCGCCACATGCAGGTGTTGTGACCATCATGATCACAATTATTATCTGTATCATTCCTATCATTCCCCATATTAAACTGTCATGAACACCATTCCCCGTATTCAGATGTTATGAACATATTTTCGAGGTTCCGGTGTTATGAGGATCATTTCAATCATTCACCGTATCCAGGGGTTATGAACACCATTCCCATATTCAGGAATTATGAAAATATCATTCCCGCATGCAGGAATTATGAATATTATTCCTATTCAGTAAGATAAACAGAAACCGAGGAACTGAGGTCCGATCTGCTGATTATTCCACAATTATATTTGTCAAATTCATATAAAATTATCTGTTTAACCCTTTACCCAACGCAAAATTTATTATTTTAAATATCATTTTTTAGAATTTTTCAAAAAATTTCAACAAAACCATACATGTGACCCCTCGTTGGAACGAGCTCGACGAGCTCGTTCCAACGAGGGGTCACATGATATGCTTTTGTTGAAATTTTTTTAAAAATAATATTTTTTCAACTGCTGAATTTGCATATTACGCGGGCAGATGCGGGCGATTCGTTGGGTAAAGGGTTAATCTATCGGTTAATCATAAAATTATCGATTAATTATTTCATTACTTTTAACATTATCGGTTAATGTAACAATGAGAATAACGTAATGCAACGACTAGTTTCCTTGCACACAATTGATTGCAGTAAAATATATAAAAGATAAAGTAAAACTACCAAGTCTTCTTACCCTTGTTTTTAGGGCCCTGCAAATCACACATTTTCGATTCGAACTGAATCCCGAATCGAATCGAGTCTATTATGCGAAATCGAATCAAATGTTGAATTGAATTCTGTGCATCTTGAAGATGACCAATGCAGGTAATGGGGGTGGGGGGCTGTAAATCTGATTGTTCCAGATGTGACGGCTCAAACCCCGACTGATGAAATATTCCAACGACATCATCAAGGCATGCCTTCCTGGAAGGCATGCCTTGATGATGTCGTTGGAATATTACCCAGGAACAGATGCGAAACTTACCAGCACTAAGCACTGCACAGGACTCGCCACTTACAACAGCTCATCGTCAACACTGTTTAGTAATTTTAACTTTGTTTTCAACAGTGGTTAGACTAGTGAGGCTGGAATCAGCAAGGGATGTGTCATGGGTCATATGCTATTTATGTTAATATAGCAGTCATTACACTCTGTGTTTATTTTCAGCATTGTTTACTTACAAATTTCATCTGAACTATATGCGTTTTATGGGACGACGACGATTACTGATACCAAGCTATATTCTTGTGTAAAGATTCGAAAGAAAACGAATTAATCAGCTGATTTCGAATCGAACCTAATATCAATTTAAGATTCTAAATCGAATCGAATCTCGAAGCTTCGCAGGGCCTTACTTGTTTTCTTCGCGCTGTTTTCTATGAAGTGTAAGGGCAACAATTCGTGCTCGTTTTTGTAGCATGTCTTTGACATACATGGTCGAGACTCGAACACATCATTATTTTGTACAATAGGAAGCTGTACAATGAATTTATTCAATTGCAAACTGTCGACATAATTATAACTAAAAAAGTAAAAATATAATTTGATACAGAGACAAGTGGGAAACGAATTCATCCAATTTATGTTAAATAACAGAGAAGAAAATAAATAAAAAATCACAAAAAATAAAAAAAACAAAATGAATGAATACCCCCCCCCCCCCCCCAAAAAAAAAAAAAAAAAAAAACAACAAAAAAAACCACCCCCCCCCCCAAAAAAAAAAACAGATGATATCTTAGCTTTCACTGCATAGTAAACCTTGAAAGATCCAGGCTTTAACCCTTTACACAATGTGGACGATATCAAAATTTATTATTTTAAATATTATTTCTTACAAATTTTCAAAAATTCAAACAAAACTATATCACCAGCTCGTTCCAATAATGGGGCACAAGAACCTTTTTTTAAAAAAATAGAATATTTTTCACCTCCTCCATATGTAAATTATGCCAGCAGTTGGGCTGATTTGTTAGGCAAAGGGGTAATACTGTGAACCAGAGAGCAAATGACAGTATTAATATTGGAGGCTAAGACAAGAAGAGTAACTGTTTGGAACCTGGAGCAATGCGTAGTTTAATATAATAGTTTGTTTCAGTACAGGTGCGGGGGCGGAACGCCAAACATTTTGGTGGAAATTTAAAGTACTGATAAATTTCTTACCCGTATATAAGGGTCCTTTCACAGTATTGGAAACCGCATGAGCAGACAATGGGTACGCCACTGGAAAAGAGGGTTTCATTTTACTGAAGTCTGAAGCACAGACAACCATCCTTCTTTCAGGGACCTCGCGAAGATAACCGATTGCGGGGTGGGGGTGGGGGGTGGGTGTAAACTAATAATCCAACTGCATCATCAAGGCATGCCTTCGTCGAAGGCATGCCTTGATGATGTAGTTGGAATGTAGTCGATATCATAGTTAAAAAAAAACACAGACTTCTTGGAAATGCTTCAGTGACTAAATAAGATATACACGTAGGCTAAGTAGTCGTGAGGTAACTTCTTACTTAATCAATACTTACCATACCACTACTCCAGTAGGGCCATGCAGGTTTGTCTGACCGACTGTGTAGACCGAAAGGTTCACGGTTCCCGCCAAAGAACTGTATTGTGTCCCTGGGCACGGCGTAGGGGTACGGTGGCGCTGTATACTAAGATGTACATGTCGATAGTGCACTTGTCTTCAACCAGTGCTAACCCTGCTTATGTGGAGTAAGTACGTTGAGGAGTCTGACAGTTGCTCGCCGCTGCTCGGTCGTTCTCTTCGGGTTCTCCGGCTTCCTCTACTCGTAAAACTGTCCGACACGAGGTGACCCTGGCTGTCGAACGTGTCGTTAAGCCACATTAAATAAACAAATAAATACAAAAATACGTGATTACTCAAAAATGCATCAATATCTTAAGACTCCTATACTGATGAAAATGTTCAAACTAAAATAGTTAGTGGATGTGTCGGGGTGGACATATCCCAAACCTTGCAGTGACGCCCTAGCACAAAATCCTCTTTGCATTTATGTTTAAATTCAAAGAGATAATACAAATATCGACATTCATAGCGCATAACTACAATAATCATAACATTGCTGACCAGCCATGTCTTCCAGTTTTCAACCATAGAGTGGACTACAACTGTTCGACTACACGCATATTATTCATTTTAGGAGAGATTTGTTACAAGGATTTGAAAAAAATAGGAGAAGATAGTGACATTATTAACTGTATGCTACAGCTGCAGCACGACTTCCTCTGGAGCTGTCAATAGTCTATCGAGAACACAGATGTGGATAATGTCATATTAACGGCATGCTGCAGCTGCAGCACTTCTTCCTCTAGAGCTGTCAATAGTCTATCGAGAACACAGATGTGAATAATGTCATATCAACGGCATGCTACAGCTGCAGCACTACTTCCTCTGCAGCTATCAAAAGTCTATCGAGAACACAGCAGTAGATAATGTCATATTAACGTCATGCTACAGTTGTTGCAGCACTACTTCCTCTGCAGCTGTCAAAAGTCTATCGAGAACACAGCAGTAGATAATGTCATATTAACGGCATGCTACTTCTACAGCACGACTTCCTATGCGGCTGCCAACATTCCAGTGGAACATAGGAGACGATAGCGTCATAGTTAACAGCATGCTGCAGCTGCAGCACGTCTTCCCCTGCAGCTGCCAACAGTCTATCGAGAACACATTAGTAGATAATGTCATATTAACGGCATGCTACTTCTACAGCACTACTTCCTCTATGGCTGCCAACATTCCAGTCGAACACAGGAGACGATAGCGTCATAATTAACGGCATGCTACAGCTGCAGCATGACTTAGTCTACAGCTGTCAACAGTCTATCGAGAACACAGTAGTAGATAGCATCATAATTATCGGCATGCTACATCTTTAACACGACTTCTTCCACAGCTGTCAACATTTCAGTAAAACACAGGAGTCGGTGGTGTCATTATTAACGGCATGCTACAGCTGCAGCACGACTTCCTCTACAGCTGTCAGCCCTCCAGCCGGAATGCTCACACAAATCAATTCGCGATTCCTGTCCACTACATGTTACGTCAGACAACCATAGAGTGTCTACCTTGTAGTCATCACCACCGTCAATAGCCCGCCCGTCTGTGTAGCCAAGCTGTCTACATGCAACACGTGCTTCCTTTGTGCTCCACTTGTAACCACAAATAGGAGTCCACGAGGCTTGATGGTAAATCTCTATTGTACCGACGTTTACCATATTATTGTCTTCCACATGCGTGAACTGGATCATATGTTCTGAAATCAGAGTTAAGAAAATAATGTTAGCAATGCATTAATTTCCATTCACCAAGGTTCCTCTCCATCTTTCGCTGAAACTGTTCAGAGAATGTTTTAGTGTGTGTCTTTGCAACTTCCACGTCAGTGCCCAAATTCTAAGTAGTTGGCTCCCTCGTCCAAAAACTCGACTGACCCTGTTTTAAGATGTTCACTCTACAACATTCTTGCAGATTATGCACCCTGTTGTATTGGTTCTTGTGTTTATAATATGCATGCTGTGAATCCCCCTGAAGCCAATACCATAAAATTTTTACAATTGTATTTTCTAAAATTGTATATTCTACCTGTTAATATAAATGACGAAAATGAATCATTAGCTTTTTGAAAGATATGGCAATTTGCCAACGGGCAAATTGCCACATCTTTGAAAATGCCGATGATTCATTTCAACCCATTTGAAATCATAACTAGAAAATACATTTCTAGAAAATACAATTGTAAAAGTTCTATAGTATTGGCCCAGTGCACTGGCTTGATTGCATGAAAAAGAATTTTGAAAAAAAACACTGCTGGAATCAATGATAAACTTTAGGGCTGCAAGTTGAAATATTAATTGGTCTACCACACACATGCACTTGGCACCCATCCTACTTAATGAAATTGTGACCTATCATGTTCGAGGGCCGTAAAGCGACCTCTCGTGTTCAAGGGGTTAAAAATCTTCGCCTTCCGGTCCACTTGTCAGAATCTTTTGATGTTTGGCCATAGCATCTTTACGGGGTCAGATTCAAGTTTGTTCAAATCAAGTCCCTCGATTAAGCCCAAATTTCAACTTAGTGCAATATGAGAAATATTCTTTAAAAATCTGTTTTCTCACGAACCCCTGATCAGAATCGTTTGATATATGGTATACATCATCCTTAGTGGAATGGTGTGCTTAATTCGTTGAAGTTTGTTCAAGTTAAGTCCTTAGGTTCATATTTGGGCTCTCTATTTTCCATTACTGGAAATTTGGGCATTTTTAGTGTGGTAGCATCAGAAAAATCATCCTACTTAGACAACAGAGTTGTGAAGAGTTACATAACTTCATTCCTCTGTAGTGTTAACTAGCCATATATGCTAATCAAATCGTTCTTTAAACAATTTTGTCAGGTGAGTGCCCCAGACCCCAAGGGGACTCTTGTTTGCTGGACGTTTTCTTTTTCGCACCTCGAGTTATTCAGTTTGAGATATAATACTCGTTGCAAACAAGAAAAGTATTTCACTTCTGCTGATTTTATTTGCCTCTCTGTTTCCAGTTTTATTGCATCTGGAAATATTGTAAATCTAAATTTAAACAAACATAGTTTGGTAACTTCCAGCAGTGGTCTATCAAAGGGAGTTAAAATTCCAAAACACCCCGAAAGACACAAAGATAATGGATTTATTTCCAAACAGTTTCGTTCTGTTAACTCTTTAATATAGCTTTCAAAATCCACATTTTCCCCTTTTCCAATACTTATGTTTTTAGTATATTGACAAACTTTTTATTGCACTTGGCTGTATTTACTGGTATTACTTTCTTTTTCTTTTCTAAACTTTCAGTTTCAACATGAATTGCAAAGCCTTTCTAAAAATTAATTTGAGCTTTTTTAGAATAATTGAGCGGCACCAAAACAAAACGCATCACACACCCTCCAAGAAACAGCACCATAAATATATAATCCCTGCATGATACATATGTATTTTTATTTTCATTAAAGTTTTGTGTAATAATTTACTTCAAAATATTCAATTAACCATATTTTTTATTTTTTCAAACATATAAATGAGCTAGTAAATAAATATTTATAATAATATAAATGAACAAGACTTTTTTCAGCCTTTTTACCAGTCATTTTGTGTTCCTGTTTTGACACCGTAGTTAACCACGGTGCAGAAATTAATTCTGTGGACGAACCGTTACAACATTACTCACCACCAATCAAAAGACAGTATTTCATTCCATTTGGAAATATGGATGTTTATGTAGAGTGTTCATCGCCAAAGCACTCGAGGTTTTATTTCATATTTTTAAAATACAATAGAGGGTCATTTGAGAAAAGAATATAGATACCCGTTTGGAAAAGTTGAGACTCATTTTCTGGTTAACCAAACTTAATGTGTAATCTTATCATCAACTGTTTTATCAACCATTCTTCATTAACCCTTTGATACTTAAATTATTCTGACGTTCAAACGTCACTGGGAATTCAGTTTCTTCAACATTTTTCAAAATGCGACGTCAAACGTCGGAAAGTACAAATAACAAGATATTTTTCACATTAGTGATTAACTGGTTGCGGGATAGATTATTTTTGGTGGTCTGAATTTGTTATTCAAAACTTGTTTTATTACAAAGTATTCGAGAGTGCCCACAGGCAAAAAATGAGGCAATAATCTGGCACTTCAATGGCTGAGGAAGAAACTTGAAATGGTCTTTTCTCTTGGCCCTATAAAGGAGGTGACCCATTTGCGGAGTCAGTAATAAAGAAAATGCCTTATTATTCCGGGCAAAAAACAAAATGAGGCGAATAATGTAAAACCGAAAACTAATTAACCATCGCCTCATGTTAATTTATTATTTATTGTTTACACCATAATTGAAATTTTCTTCAATGAGCACTGTATTGTCAGTGAATTCTCGGATGATGTTATTTTCCCATCAATAGCAGTTGATCGTGTGATTTATCCCATGAGTACCAGTTGATCATGTGACATTTGAACATCACGCATTGATATTAGGCGGGAGCTCGGTGACTCAGTAGGTAGAGGTTCAGGCTGTAAGTCGAGAGGTCCTCGGTTCGAATCCCACCTGCGGCAACCGCGTTGTGTCCTTGGGCAAGACACTTCATCTCCATTGCCCACGTGGGGGCACGATGACGCCGTGTTCTAAGGCGTACTGCACGTCGATGGTACGCATGTCTTCAACCAATCTAACCCTGCCTGTGCTGCAGTGCGGAGTTACGATGTTGGGGAGCTGACAGCTGCTCGTCGTTGCTCGGTGGTTCTCTCCGGGTACTCCGGCTTCCTCCACCCGTAAAACTGTCACGGTCATGATTAGCCATTGTGCATAAATATGTGACCTTAAAACACCAATAAATAAATAAATTGATATTAGGCACTACATTCGATTTTCCAGAATCTGTATTTACATTCTGTAAATTCTGTTTACGTTCTATAAATAGACGGTTTCCCCAACTCCAGTGTGAATTGTATTTTAGGCACTATATTGACTGTTTACAGGAATGGGAACTATTTCGTATCAGAAGTTGAACTATTTCGTATCAGAAGTTACATTATTCTGTTTCTTTTTTAGGAATACACCTTGACCAAATTACGGTTAGTTAACGCGGTGCCTTGTAGATATGCTAACTCGATCTGATATCGTGACCAGACATAAAATAATTTTGTTTTAATGAAGAAAAAAACCCATATAAATTGAACCATGACTGTTCGAAATCCATGAGGTGACGAAACAAATTGATCATGGGCAAATTTACCATGAACCGCTTCACAGTTCATGGGAATTTGCACATGATCAATTTGTTTCATCACCTCATGGATTTTAAACAGGCATGATTCAATTCTTAATAGAATGGTTCGCAACTAGTCATACTTCTGTGTAAATTTAACCCTTTACCCAATGAATCTACCACATCCGTCCGCGTAATATGCAAATTCAGCAGCTGAAAAAATATTATTTTCCCCAAAATTTCAACAAAACCATATCATGTGACCCCTCTTTGGAATGAGCTCGTTGAGCTCGTTCCAAAGCTGGGTCACATGATATGGTTTTCTTGAAAATTTTGGACAAAATTTAAACTAGAGGCTTTAAAGAGCCTGTAGTCGCTCAGCTGAAACTACATATAAAAATGTGATTTCCCATAGGCATTCCATGGTAACTATGAGCTGCATTTGAGGCCATGTTTGCAATATTACATCAATATTACATAAGGATCATTGGTAGAAGGTGTCCCAGTCCTCAATTATGTGAAGTTTCAAAACATTTGACTTTGTTGTTTCAGAGGGGAAGATTTTTACAAAATCCATCAATCAGAATCAGAGAATGTCTCCATTGGCCATATTTTCCAACCAATGGGAAAAAAGGAGGTTCGTTTGTAGAGGGCCTCCTATAGATCATTCCTACAAAGTTTGGTTCAGGTCGGCTCAGTAGTTCAAGAGAAGAAGATGAAAAGGTGATTTCCCATAGGGTTTTTACAGTAATTATAAGCCGTAATTGTGACCATGTTTGCAATACGATCAACATTAAATGAGGATCGTTGATAGAGGGTGCCCCAGTCACCAACCATGCAAAGTTTCAAAACATTTGGCCCTGTGGTTTCAGAGGAGAAGATTTTTCAAAATCCACCAATCAGAATCAAAAAATGCTTCTGGCAGCCATGTTTTTTCGATGCACGGTAACAAAATGAGGAGCGTTTGTAGAGGACTATTTTGACAGTTTACGGAAACTGTTTTGTATCAAAGGCTAGATTGTTTTGTTTCTTTTTGGGGGGAATGAAACTTAACTGAATTAAGGTTAGTCAAGGTGGTGCCTTGTTGATAACTCGATATCCTGCCCAGACATGAAATAAATATGCTTTGTGAAGGGAATAAACATAAGAATTGAATTATGAATGTTCGAAATCTACGAGAAGATGAAACAAATTGATCACGTGCAGGTTTATCATGAACCACTTTGTCTTCATATTCTTTACACAAATTTCCTATTCAGTCATAAGCAAATACAATTGTGTTCATATAGATTTGCATTATTAAAAATTATTGGAGAGTGCCTTAAGGCAAATCTATATGAACAAATTCCAACTTCCAAAAATAATCTAGCACTCAACCAGTTAATATTACGCACTACATTCGATTTTCTAGAGTCTATATTTACATTGTAATTTCTTTTTATGTTCTATAAATAGACGGTTTCCAAAACTCAAGTGTGGGTTGTATGTTAGGCCCTAGATTGACAGTTTACGGGACTATTTTGTATCAGAGGCTAGGTTGTTTTGTTCCTTTTTTTAGGAACAGAACTTGACCAAATTATGGTTAGTCAAAGCAGTGCGTTGTTGTAGATAAGCCAAATCGATATCCTGTCCGGATATAAAATAATTATGTTTTACGAAGGGATTAAACATAAGAATTGAATTATGAATGTTCGAAATCCACGAGAAGATGAAACAAATTGATTACGCGCAAATTTACCATGACCCGCTTCATGGAATTTGCACGCGATCAATTTGTTTCATCTCGTGGATTTCGAACAATCATGAATGGATTCTCAATTTAATCGATACGAGAGCGTTCATACGAATAACATATGAAACACAAGGGGACTTTTGCATCACGAGCATTAAGCTTTGTGTAAAGTGTTGTGTCAAAGTAAATGGTAATTCATCTTCTTTTTTAATTATTGAAAGACCTGTTAGATAAGGGTGTCCTTTATTTTCTATTAGAGGCGGCGAAACCAGAGGGAGAGTCTGAGGTGCGTTATGCCCCCAGTACCTGTTTATCAAACAGTGCTCCTGTCGTCGCAAAAGTGCCCCCACAGACAGACGGTAATACCCCGGGCGTTCACACATACGCATCGAAGACTGTACATGAACTAGCACTCGCCATTCCACAGTGATCCAAATTTAGGACTGTATAATGCATTGACTATCATTGAATACCCTTTCAAACAGCAAGTACTCCTCCGTCTTGCTAGTTGCACAGTATGTTGGAAATTCGTCAAGATCAAGCCATTCCAGGTCTTGAAGTTGTGGGCGCCCCCCCCCCTCCCCTGTTGGCGTCCCCGCCCCAGCTGTGGGCGCACTCCAAGAAGAAGTTAGGAACGCCGTTCCCCCACGTTCTCCCAGAAATGCACCAGTGCCAGGTCTGTCTATTGAAGGATGCAAACATCGTATACCTCATTGAAGCGCCTGAGGCGAAAATCATCAACAGCCGAGTCCGGGAAGGTGCATACAGAAATTACTACACTAAAAAGTGTATACAGCAGTTGCCAAAGCCGAATCGCCAGAGGTCAAGTCAGGTTGCGCACAGTACATGGAGGGTGGATTAGGTATTTACTTACTCGCAGTGGGTTTGATTGTTTGGCTTTCGAGTCATTCCACACTTTTGGCTTTCGAGTCATTCCATACTTTGAAGTTAAATAGATTTTTGCTTGGATTTCTGTCTGTCTGTCTGTCTGTCTGTCTCTCTCTTTCTCTCTCTCTCTCGATCGACCGAGAGAGAGAGAGAGAGAGAGAGAGAGAGAGAGAGAGAGAGAGAGAGAGAGAGAGAGCAATAACGTGAAGGGGGGAGGGGGGGGCAGTAGCGTACCCAAGGAAATTAAACTGCATACATTTTACACAAAATTCTAGACTACGTTCCTGACTTGAACTCCGGCGATTCGGCTTTGGCAACTGCTGTATACACTTTTTAGTGTAGTAATTTCTGTAAGTAAACACAACGACATTTGATGACGTCACAGCACAACAGCTTTTTCGTATCATCATAAGAAGATATTAGAGTTCCTTTTAGAATTTATAAATAATTGCTTTAAACTGAAGAAAGTTCCTGATTCCATAAAACTTGGAATAATTACACCAGTTCACAAGAAGGATGACAAAAACCTCCCAACAAAAT
This sequence comes from Pictodentalium vernedei, assembly GCA_031216915.1. NCBI lineage: Eukaryota > Metazoa > Mollusca > Scaphopoda > Dentaliida > Dentaliidae > Pictodentalium > Pictodentalium vernedei. The sequence goes on along the minus strand of CM062288.1, from coordinate 327,760,431 downwards.
ACAGGGGAATTACAGTTACACCTTTGGTAATGAAGATAACAGAGCATGCCTTGATACTAATCTCAAAAGAAATGTTACTAAAGTCACAATCTAAACTGCAAACAGGTTTCACAGAAATTTCAGCAACGAATGCTGCAGTTATAATCACTGAAGCTATTAATGAATCTAAAGCATTAAAGAAACCTCTTCATCTAGCCACTTTAGATACACACAGAAAGCATTTGATGTGGTTCCACATAATCTTCTGATGAGGAAACTCTTCTGTGACAGTATAAATGGAGACCATTGGCTTATGCTGAATTACCTATACAAAGATCTTGAATCTCAAGTAAAGTGGCAAGGTCTCTTTTCTTTAACTATACAGATCAAACAAGGGGTTAGGCAAGATGGAGTCCTCTCTGTATCTCATTATAAGAGATTCAACAATCCTTTGTTACTGAACCTTGAAAAGAGATATTCCGGTGCAAAGATTGGACGCATAGAAATCGCACATGTGACTTGTGCAGATGATGTGGCCCTTTTATCGCATGAAGAAATGGAGCTCCAGGTAATGTTATATGATGTTGAAGACCACTCACACAGGGAAAGATATAAAATAAATCCTACAAAACGTGCCATTTTATCTTATATGCCAAACAAGCAAAAATCATCCGTAGAATTTGAATTTGACAGTGACCCCATCAAGGCTTGTTCTTCAGTTACCCATGTGGGTATCAAAAGAAATCTGGAAGGTAAACTAGACATTGACATCATAATCCAAAGAGGAAGACGAGTAGTATTTACACTGATGGGTGCTGGTTTTCATGGTACAAATGGTCTCCCACCACATATCTCAGTAAACTTATGGAAAGTATTTGTTCTACCAAGAATGCTGTATGGAATTGAATCCATCAACTTTAAACAAAGTGATCTAGACAAACTTGAAATATTTCAAAGGAAAATCTTAAAACAACTTCAATCTTTTCCTACAAAAACCGCCAATGCTGCTATATATACCTTACTTGGTCAACCTCCACTTGAAGCAATAATTCATAAAAAAAATGTTAATACTGTTTGGTAATTTTTGTAGACAGAAATCATCAATAGAAAGACAAATTGCTGAAAGACAACTTGCTATGAAAGATCTCAACTCAAACAGTTGGTTCATTAAAATAAGAAAAATACTGTGGAAGTACGACTTGCCATCTGCATTCGATTTACTAGAAAATCCTCCAATGAAGAAGGAGTGGAAACTGGTAGTAAACAGGAAAATACATTTTTACTGGGAAAATAACATCAAACATGAAATTCTCGCTAAATCAACTTTAAGATACATAAATCCAAATACAGTCAAAACTGGACAAGCTCATCATGTCTGGACTTCAGTGAGAAGTAACATCCAAGAAACAAGAAGAGCTATTCTCAAGCCTGGAAATAAGCAGACTGTCATCTGCCAAATGAGGTCCACATAGGGTGAATTTGGTGATGCTACCCTGCACAGCAGGGTAGCATTACTAAATTTACCCTATGTGAGCCTCAATATGAAGCAAGTTCTCAGGCCTGAACAGAAAGAGGTACCCAGTGGTTAAAATGGGGTATTCTAGCCAACGGTATGGGGTGGCATTGGCAAATTCACCCTCTGGTGACCTCATTCTGCAAATGACAAATTGCTTATTTCCAGGCTTGTATTCTGAAAGTAAAGATTCTAACAGGAACCTACATCTTACAAACAAGTCACATTTGTTCAAAAAGCAATGATTTGCTTCCTAACTCAATTTGCTTGCTTTGGGAAACTACCCTAGAAACAATAGAACACTTCCTTTGTTCCTGCTCTCATCATCAAGTACAAGAACTCCGATCTTCAGCCTTAATGAAATTGAAAAACATCATCTCAACAGAAGCTTTTGAAATCATAACTTCCAACTCTTCTCTACTAACCCAACTAATACTAGACTGTTCTCTCTACTAACCCAACTAATACTAGACTGTTCTCTCTACTAACCCAACTAATACTAGACTGTTCTTCTGATTTAGTTTCAACAATCCTTCTACTAACTCTTCTCTACTAACACAACTAATACTAGACTGTTCTTCTGATTTAGTTTCAACAATCCTTCTACTAACTCTTCTCTACTAACCCAACAAATACTAGACTGTTCTCTCTACTAACCCAACTAATACTAGACTGTTCTTCTGATTTAGTTTCAACAATCCTTCTACTAACTCTTCTCTACTAACCCAACTAATACTAGACTGTTCTTCTGATTTAGTTTCAACAATCCTTCTACTAACTCTTCTCTACTAACCCAACTAATACTAGACTGTTCTTCTGATTTAGTTTCAACAATCCTTCTACTAACTCTTCTCTACTAACCCAACTAATACCAGACTGTTCTTCTGATTTAGTTTCAACAATCCTTCTACTAACTCTTCTCTACTAACCCAACTAATACTAGACTGTTCTTCTGATTTAGTTTCAACAATCCTTCTACTAACTCTTCTCTACTAACCCAACTAATACTAGACTGTTCTTCTGATTTAGTTTCAACAATCCTTCTACTAACTCTTCTCTACTAACCCAACTAATACTAGACTGTTCTTCTGATTTAGTTTCAACAATCCTTCTACTAACTCTTCTCTACTAACCCAACTAATACTAGACTGTTCTTCTGATTTAGTTTCAACAATCCTTCTACTAACTCTTCTCTACTAACCCAACTAATACTAGACTGTTCTCTCTACTAACCCAACTAATACTAGACTGTTATCTCTACTAACCCAACTAATACTAGACTGTTCTCTCTACTAACCCAACTAATACTAGACTGTTCTCTCTACTAACCCAACTAATACTAGACTGTTCTTCTGATTTAGTTTCAACAATCCTTCTACTAACTCTTCTCTACTAACCCAACTAATACTAAACTGTTCTTCTGATTTAGTTTCAACAATCCTTCTACTAACTCTTCTCTACTAACCCAACTAATACTAGACTGTTCTTCTGATTTAGTTTCAACAATCCTTCTACTAACTCTTCTCTACTAACCCAACTAATACTAGACTGTTCTTCCGATTTAGTTTCAACAATCCTTCTACTAACTCTTCTCTACTAATTCAACTAATACTAGACTGTTCTTCTGATTTAGTTTCAACAATCCTTCTACTAACTCTTCTCTACTAACCCAACTAATACTAGACTGTTCTCTCTACTAACCCAACTAATACTACACTGTTCTTCTGATTTAGTTTCAACAATCCTTCTACTAACTCTTCTCTACTAACCCAACTAATACTAGACTGTTCTCTCTACTAACCCAACTAATACTACACTGTTCTTCTGATTTAGTTTCAACAATCCTTCTACTAACTCTTCTCTACTAACCCAACTAATACTACACTGTTCTTCTGATTTAGTTTCAACAATCCTTCTACTAACTCTTCTCTACTAACCCAACTAATACTACACTGTTCTTCTGATTTAGTTTCAACAATCCTTCTACTAACTCTTCTCTACTAACCCAACTAATACTAGACTGTTCTCTCTACTAACCCAACTAATACTAGACTGTTCTTCTGATTTAGTTTCAACAATCCTTCGACTAACTCTTCTCTACTAACCCAACTAATACTAGACTGTTCTTCTGATTTAGTTTCAACAATCCTTCTACTAACTCTTCTCTACTAACTCAACTAACACTACACTGTTCTTCTGATTTAGTTTCAACAATCCTTCTACTAACTCTTCTCTACTAACCCAACTAATACTAGACTGTTCTTCTGATTTAGTTTCAACAATCCTTCTACTAACTCTTCTCTACTAACCCAACTAATACTAGACTGTTCTTCTGATTTAGTTTCAACAATCCTTCGACTAACTCTTCTCTACTAACCCAACTAATACTAGACTGTTCTCTCTACTAACCCAACTAATACTAGACTGTTCTTCTGATTTAGTTTCAACAATCCTTTTACTAACTCTTCTCTACTAACCCTACTAATACTAGACTGTTCTCTCTACTAACCCAACTAATACTAGACTGTTCTTCTGATTTAGTTTCAACAATCCTTCTACTAACTCTTCTCTACTAACCCAACTAATACTAGACTGTTCTTCTGATTTAGTTTCAACAATCCTTCTACTATCTCTTCTCTACTAACCCAACTAATACTAAACTGTTCTTCTGATTTAGTTTCAACAATCCTTCTACTAACTCTTCTCTACTAACCCAACTAATACTAGACTGTTCTTCTGATTTAGTTTCAACAATCCTTCTACTAACTATTCTCTACTAACCCAACTAATTCTAGACTGTTCTCTCTACTAACCCATCTAATACTAGACTGTTCTCTCTACTAACCCAACTAATACTAGACTGTTCTCTCTACTAACCCATCTAATACTAGACTGTTCTCTCTACTAACCCAACTAATACTAGACTGTTCTTCTGATTTAGTTTCAACAATCCTTCTACTAACTATTCTCTACTAACCCAACTAATACTAAACTGTTCTTCTGATTTAGTTTCAACAATCCTTCTACTAACTCTTCTCTACTAACCCAACTAATACTAGACTGTTCTTCTGATTTAGTTTCAACAATCCTTCTACTAACTCTTGTCTACTAACCCAACTAATACTAGACTGTTCTTCCGATTTAGTTTCAACAATCCTTCTACTAACTCTTCTCTACTAATTCAACTAATACTAGACTGTTCTTCTGATTTAGTTTCAACAATCCTTCTACTAACTCTTCTCTACTAACCCAACTAATACTAGACTGTTCTCTCTACTAACCCAACTAATACTACACTGTTCTTCTGATTTAGTTTCAACAATCCTTCTACTAACTCTTCTCTACTAACCCAACTAATACTAGACTGTTCTCTCTACTAACCCAACTAATACTACACTGTTCTTCTGATTTAGTTTCAACAATCCTTCTACTAACTCTTCTCTACTAACCCAACTAATACTACACTGTTCTTCTGATTTAGTTTCAACAATCCTTCTACTAACTCTTCTCTACTAACCCAACTAATACTACACTGTTCTTCTGATTTAGTTTCAACAATCCTTCTACTAACTCTTCTCTACTAACCCAACTAATACTAGACTGTTCTCTCTACTAACCCAACTAATACTAGACTGTTCTTCTGATTTAGTTTCAACAATCCTTCGACTAACTCTTCTCTACTAACCCAACTAATACTAGACTGTTCTTCTGATTTAGTTTCGACAATCCTTCTACTAACTCTTCTCTACTAACTCAACTAACACTACACTGTTCTTCTGATTTAGTTTCAACAATCCTTCTACTAACTCTTCTCTACTAACCCAACTAATACTAGACTGTTCTTCTGATTTAGTTTCAACAATCCTTCTACTAACTCTTCTCTACTAACCCAACTAATACTAGACTGTTCTTCTGATTTAGTTTCAACAATCCTTCGACTAACTCTTCTCTACTAACCCAACTAATACTAGACTGTTCTCTCTACTAACCCAACTAATACTAGACTGTTCTTCTGATTTAGTTTCAACAATCCTTCTACTAACTCTTCTCTACTAACCCTACTAATACTAGACTGTTCTCTCTACTAACCCAACTAATACTAGACTGTTCTTCTGATTTAGTTTCAACAATCCTTCTACTAACTCTTCTCTACTAACCCAACTAATACTAGACTGTTCTTCTGATTTAGTTTCAACAATCCTTCTACTAACTCTTCTCTACTAACCCAACTAATACTAAACTGTTCTTCTGATTTAGTTTCAACAATCCTTCTACTAACTCTTCTCTACTAACCCAACTAATACTAGACTGTTAACTCTTCTCTACTAACCCAACTAATACTAGACTGTTCTTCTGATTTAGTTTCAACAATCCTTCTACTAACTATTCTCTACTAACCCAACTAATTCTAGACTGTTCTCTCTACTAACCCATCTAATACTAGACTGTTCTCTCTACTAACCCAACTAATACTAGACTGTTCTCTCTACTAACCCATCTAATACTAGACTGTTCTCTCTACTAACCCAACTAATACTAGACTGTTCTCTCTACTAACCCAGCTAATACTAGACTGTTCTTCTGATTTAGTTTCAACAATCCTTCTACTAACTCTTCTCTACTAACCCAACTAATACTAGACTGTTCTTCTGATTTAGTTTCAACAATCCTTCTACTAACTCTTCTCTACTAACCCAACTAATACTAGACTGTTCTCTCTACTAACCCAACTAATACTAGACTGTTCTTCTAATTTAGTTTCAACAATCCTTCTACTAACTCTTCTCTACTAACCCAACTAATACTAGACTGTTCTTCTGATTTAGTTTCAACAATCCTTCTACTAACTCTTCTCTACTAACCCAACTAATACTAGACTGTTCTTCTGATTTAGTTTCAACAATCCTTCTATTAACTCTTCTCTACTAACCCAACTAATACTAGACTGTTCTTCTGATTTAGTTTCAACAATCCTTCTACTAACTCTTCTCTACTAACCCAACTAATACTAAACTGTTCTTCTGATTTAGTTTCAACAATCTTTCTACTAACTCTTCTCTACTAACACAACTAATACTAGACTGTTCTTCTGATTTAGTTTCAACAATCCTTCTACTAACTCTTCTCTACTAACCCAACTAATACTAGACTGTTCTCTCTACTAACCCAACTAATACTAAACTGTTCTTCTGATTTAGTTTCAACAATCCTTCTACTAACTCTTCTCTACTAACCCAACTAATACTAGACTGTTCTTCTGATTTAGTTTCAACAATCCTTCTACTAACTATTCTCTACTAACCCAACTAATTCTAGACTGTTCTCTCTACTAACCCATCTAATACTAGACTGTTCTCTCTACTAACCCAACTAATACTAGACTGTTCTCTCTACTAACCCATCTAATACTAGACTGTTCTCTCTACTAACCCAACTAATACTAGACTGTTCTTCTGATTTAGTTTCAACAATCCTTCTACTAACTCTTCTCTACTAACCCAACTAATACTAAACTGTTCTTCTGATTTAGTTTCAACAATCCTTCTACTAACTCTTCTCTACTAACCCAACTAATACTAGACTGTTCTTCTGATTTAGTTTCAACAATCCTTCTACTAACTCTTCTCTACTAACCCAACTAATACTAGACTGTTCTTCCGATTTAGTTTCAACAATCCTTCTACTAACTCTTCTCTACTAATTCAACTAATACTAGACTGTTCTTCTGATTTAGTTTCAACAATCCTTCTCCTAACTCTTCTCTACTAACCCAACTAATACTAGACTGTTCTCTCTACTAACCCAACTAATACTACACTGTTCTTCTGATTTAGTTCCAACAATCCTTCTACTAACTCTTCTCTACTAACCCAACTAATACTAGACTGTTCTCTCTACTAACCCAACTAATACTACACTGTTCTTCTGATTTAGTTTCAACGATCCTTCTACTAACTCTTCTCTACTAACCCAACTAATACTACACTGTTCTTCTGATTTAGTTTCAACAATCCTTCTACTAACTCTTCTCTACTAACCCAACTAATACTACACTGTTCTTCTGATTTAGTTTCAACAATCCTTCTACTAACTCTTCTCTACTAACCCAACTAATACTAGACTGTTCTCTCTACTAACCCAACTAATACTAGACTGTTCTTCTGATTTAGTTTCAACAATCCTTCGACTAACTCTTCTCTACTAACCCAACTAATACTAGACTGTTCTTCTGATTTAGTTTCGACAATCCTTCTACTAACTCTTCTCTACTAACTCAACTAACACTACACTGTTCTTCTGATTTAGTTTCAACAATCCTTCTACTAACTCTTCTCTACTAACCCAACTAATACTAGACTGTTCTTCTGATTTAGTTTCAACAATCCTTCTACTAACTCTTCTCTACTAACCCAACTAATACTAGACTGTTCTTCTGATTTAGTTTCAACAATCCTTCGACTAACTCTTCTCTACTAACCCAACTAATACTAGACTGTTCTCTCTACTAACCCAACTAATACTAGACTGTTCTTCTGATTTAGTTTCAACAATCCTTCTTCTAACTCTTCTCTACTAACCCTACTAATACTAGACTGTTCTCTCTACTAACCCAACTAATACTAGACTGTTCTTCTGATTTAGTTTCAACAATCCTTCTACTAACTCTTCTCTACTAACCCAACTAATACTAGACTGTTCTTCTGATTTAGTTTCAACAATCCTTCTACTAACTCTTCTCTACTAACCCAACTAATACTAAACTGTTCTTCTGATTTAGTTTCAACAATCCTTCTACTAACTCTTCTCTACTAACCCAACTAATACTAGACTGTTCTTCTGATTTAGTTTCAACAATCCTTCTACTAACTATTCTCTACTAACCCAACTAATTCTAGACTGTTCTCTCTACTAACCCATCTAATACTAGACTGTTCTCTCTACTAACCCAACTAATACTAGACTGTTCTCTCTACTAACCCATCTAATACTAGACTGTTCTCTCTACTAACCCAACTAATACTAGACTGTTCTCTCTACTAACCCAGCTAATACTAGACTGTTCTTCTGATTTAGTTTCAACAATCCTTCTACTAACTCTTCTCTACTAACCCAACTAATACTAGACTGTTCTTCTGATTTAGTTTCAACAATCCTTCTACTAACTCTTCTCTACTAACCCAACTAATACTAGACTGTTCTCTCTACTAACCCAACTAATACTAGACTGTTCTTCTAATTTAGTTTCAACAATCCTTCTACTAACTCTTCTCTACTAACCCAACTAATACTAGACTGTTCTTCTGATTTAGTTTCAACAATCCTTCTACTAACTCTTCTCTACTAACCCAACTAATACTAGACTGTTCTTCTGATTTAGTTTCAACAATCCTTCTATTAACTCTTCTCTACTAACCCAACTAATACTAGACTGTTCTTCTGATTTAGTTTCAACAATCCTTCTACTAACTCTTCTCTACTAACCCAACTAATACTAAACTGTTCTTCTGATTTAGTTTCAACAATCCTTCTACTAACTCTTCTCTACTAACACAACTAATACTAGACTGTTCTTCTGATTTAGTTTCAACAATCCTTCTACTAACTCTTCTCTACTAACCCAACTAATACTAGACTGTTCTCTCTACTAACCCAACTAATACTAGACTGTTCTTCTGATTTAGTTTCAACAATCCTTCTACTAACTCTTCTCTACTAACCCAACTAATACTAGACTGTTCTTCTGATTTAGTTTCAACAATCCTTCTACTAACTTTTCCACTTTTACATAAAATTGAACATTGGAGTAGAGAATATATAGAAAAACTTCACCAGCTTAGATCAGTGCTACTGAAAGTTGATCACGGCAGAAGAAATTCCATGATTAAATAAATCAATCCAATCAACAAATGTTGAGAGGGCAGGTTGTGTAGCAACGTTTTTCGTTGATGTTCCAGCAATATACAGTTGTATAGAGACCAATGGTGTCAACGGGGATATGGCAGCACATTTTGTTTGGCTTCATCGAACAGTAAAACATAAACTTACCACAAGTTACTGAGACGTCGTTGTCATGGTTACAAAGTGCTGAATTTTCCACTATATGAACAGAAGCACACCAACCTGTTTGTAAACAAGAGGTGTTTAAGGCATAAAACAGACCAGAACCAGGACCAAAATATCCTTCACCAGCCGCAATGCCACCTGGGTAACCGAGGTGACGACATATTAATGATGCCTCCGTGTGTCCAAAAGTTTCCTGGCAAATTGTTCCCCATCTTCCTTTCATATAGACCTCTACTCTACCCTGGCTGGGATTTGTACCGTTTGTTAATGAATATAAAGGCTCTGAAATAAAAACAAATTTTATTAACTATTTTCCCTGGAACGCGCAATACAAAAGTGTTATCACTGCACTGCAAACCAACTAACGATCATGTGCCAAACTCCATTCTCCAAAACACCCCCGATCCATGAAGACTGAACGCAATTGTAACATATATTTGTACATGACTTCCTGCACTGATTGCTCTAGTAAAAACATCGGTAATATAAATCTCGCACATGGCTTGGACAAGATTTCCGTTGTTAGTGAAAAGTGGGTGGCCTGTTCTTTGAACAGGTTTTATTGTAGGTAAGCTCAATTAACAATTCCCAGGCATTGTCTTTTAGAATTATTACGCATGTATCATCCCCGGAGACTTTTAACTCTTTGCATGCAGCTGGTGGATATTCCTGCCCAGCACAGGGTTTCTCTTGCCACTGATATAAGTATAATTTGGACACATTTAAACATATTTTTCCGTGTAAATTGAATGGATTTTTTCACCAATGAATTCTTGTTATATTTAGATTAATTTTTCATCAACTCTAGTCATGGCTGCTCACAATTTTTTTCTTTTTCGTGAAAAAGTGAATATATTCCATTTCCTTGTACTTTTGTCATTATTTCGATATATAATATGCCTCTATTTACTTCTTTTATCAGTATTTTGGGCTTTGGTGGAAATTTCAAAGAAATTCCAATGGTTTTGTTGGATGACCCGTTAATAATTTTTTGGAGACGACTTACACAAAGCAATAAGCTTTATGTCGAATCCATTCTCTATTCTTTTGCGTTATGTTCTCACAGTTGCTATAGTTATTGGTTCTTAACCCTTTATACTCTAGTGGTATCTTTCATAGCAGTTCAATGGCATCAATTAGAAGAGTCCATATGCATTATTTGGTGTAGACCAATCAATATTTTCAACGTGCAGCCTCGAGGCTGCACGTTGAAAATATTGATTGGTCCATCCCACACATTTACTGAACAACCATCTTATTTAATGACGTTATGACGTATCATGTTCCTGACCGGAAAAACGGCCGCTAGGGTTCAAAGAATTAATTTCCCTTCACAGTCTATTGTACCTTATTTATTTATATATTTATTTATTGGTGTTTAAGGTCAATGGCCAATAGTGACCGTGACAGTTTTACGGGTGGAGGGAGCCGGAGTACCCGGAGAGAACCACCGAGCATCGACGAGCAGCTATTAGCTCCTCAACATTCTAACTCTGTTCAAGCTCCGCTCAAGCAGAATTACAGCAGTTAAAGACATGTGACCCATCAACGTTCAGTACGCCCTAGTACACGGCGTCATCGTGCCCCCATGTAGGTAATCTGGATAAAGTGCCTTGCCCAAGGACACAACGCGGGTCGTTCCGGACGGGGATCGAACTTGGGACCTCTAGCATCGAAGTCCAACAGTCTTCCACTGAGCCACCACGCTCCCCTATTTTACCTTGCAACTACACCACTAAATGTGAATAAATACTGTTAAATATTTTTTCCCATTTTGTTCTTCTTGCGCTTTTTAAAAAAATATACGAATGAAATTGTCAATGACAATGTTGCTTAACTTAACTGTGTGTTGTGTTTGATGAAAAGAATAATGTTCAATGTTTATGAAAGGATTATGAAACACAACAAGAATTGTGATAATTGAGGATATGTTAATTTCTGTTCCCTGTATCTATGTTTTCAATAAAAATAATTTGAGGTGTAGACAGTACTAATGATTTGAGGGGTGGATTAATCTGGCCTTCACATTTAATGTATGTCAACCAAAGTTACCAAGTTACAGTGAAATTATTCCAAAACGAGTCATCCTATCAAGTTACAAAGAAATCCCTTCATAAATACGGCCTGTAGAGTGTGCTAAAGGTTTTTGGGCTTCGGGCCTATGTAGCCATCACGGTTGACCCATCGCAACCAAAAGGGGGCGTCCTCATCTGGGCAATATACTGAGTCATCCTACAAAGTTACAATGAAATTCCTACATAAATACTACCAGTAGTCTGTGCTAAAGGTTTTCGGGTCTTGGGCTCGTGCAGCCGTCACGGTTGAACGATCGTGACCAAAAGGGGACGTTCTCATCTAGACATTATCTGGAGTCATCCTACCAAATTACAATGAAATCCCTTCATAAATACGACCTGTAGACTGTGGTAAAGGTTTTCGAACTTCGGGCCCCTGTGGCCGTCACAGCTGACCGATCGCGAACAAAAGGGTCGTTCTCATCTAGACATTATTTGGAGTCATCCTACCAAGTTACAATTAAATGCGACCTGTAGACTGTGCAGAAGGTTTTCGGGTTTTGGGCTCGGGCAGCCGTCACGGTTGACAGATCATGACCAAAAGGAGATGTTCTCATCTAGACTTTATACAGAGTCAACCTACGAAGTTACAATGAAATCCCTTCATAAATACGACCTGTAGGCTGTGCTAAAGGTTTTCGGGTTTGGGGCTCGGGCAGCCATCACGGTTGACTAAACGCGACTAAACGGTGACGTTCTCATCTCGACATGATTTCAAACCTGCAGATGAAATTTTGTGACGATCGGACAAGAACTAAAGGATGTAGCCTGCGCTAAAGCAAAATGTGAACACACTCAAAGACTCACATACTAAAAGCCTAGCAAACTCAGGAGCTGAACAAAGGTTAGAAGCCATAACTGTCTTCAGATAAATATCCTACAGAAGGTATTCTTCAAAAGGTTTTCTCAGCAGGTATCCTATAAAGGTATCCACAAATAGTTTATCACCATATCAGAAGTATCCTCGTATACCTGTATGTGCCTATGTGCTGCATGTAATGTATACACATTGTGCGCTAGCACACAAACACATCTAGGAAAGTAAGAATAATTTATATAGAGACTGGGGAGGTCATAGCATAGACAGGACAAACCAAGGAATCGAGAGAATAATAAGCTATGGAGAAGCAAGAAGGAATCTGAACTATTAAAATAATTGTCGGGTTGTTTTTAGTAATTCTGGTAATTAAATTATCTTATACAAAGAAAAGCACCTTATACCACATGCTAGTTTCGTAAGTCTGTAGGTGATATTAGAAGCCTTTATGATGCTATAGCATTGTGTGCTCCCATTAAAATAAGGCTTCTGAAGGAATCCGAACTAGTACAAAAAAATAGATCATGAACCTGGACCCCCATCCCAACCCCCTGTCTTATGGATCACTTCTGATAGATCTCATGTAACGTCATTTCGCATGACCCAGTGGCACTATGTTGTGTTGACATTGTAAAAATACCCATAATTCCTATAGAATCCAAGGTCAATTTAGTACTGCAACAGGTAAATTTGTTTATCCGGGTTCGTGGTAGTTACATGCACATTACTCAGTAATGCCCCAACCCCTAATGACAACCATTGGTGCAAATTATAGCATTTTGAATAAGCTTTCAGAAAATCATAACCTTCAAAATTCTGTAATGGGATGGAGGGGGTGGGGTGGGGTGGGGCAAAGTCTATGAGCGGCTCACGTACTACTTGAGGATTTAGTTGGAATGTGGAATATTAGTCATTCGAGACATGAGCTGTCAATGTCTGGACAAATCAGGTTCACACCCCCCCACCCCCCCCCCCACCCCCAATCTCCTCATCTTTGCGACGCCCCTGCCCATACGCACGGATATTGGTTTCACGGATGAAAAGATCACCACTTATTTCTCATTTCTGCAGTCCTATTAAAACTTTGAACCCTAGTTTCCAGGAATGGTATCGCCTTTGTGTACACTTACAGTGAGACGAGTCAGTCCAATATCAATATACTGGGAGGATAAAATAACTGCAGTCTGCAGCCGTCTGGCTGCAGACTGCAGTTATTATTTTATCATCAATGACCCGTGATTGGACCTCTTATAATAAGACAAAAAATGGACGAAATTTATGCCTTGGACCGAAAGAAATCGGTCTTACGTGTTCAAAGGGTTAATATCCCGGTAATTAGTTTCTGATATCTTACCTGGTTCGGCAACAAGTTTTGTCAACGCTGGCAAAATTCTTTCAACTTTTAAACTGGTAAAGTACATTTTATCGAGTGCTTCATCAGAAGACATCTTAGTGACGTTTGAGATAGAGGGAGAATATCTAATTCTATTGCCGATATCTTTACGTTCTGTCACAAAACTCGAACTCATCCTCGACGTTAATACTGAATGGAAGGGTTCACAATCGGAAACTTTCCGGTAAATCTTTTCGCCAATTTTGTTGGAGCTGTTCATCTTATTTTCGAGTAAAAGTGATTTATGATATATATAGGGTATCCATCCCGTACTTCTAGACACAGCCTCTAGAAGCTGAAATGTTTTTCTAGTGTTATTGACGATCTCTTCCTGGTGTTTGGATTGATTGAGCAGCCGTAGAGATGTGTTTAGGTTAATGAGCCCATTGACAGATTCAGTCATTTGTGATGAAGTTTTTGCCAATGTTTCAGTACTCAACTCAGTTAATTCCGTTAAGAGTTCCAATAAACTGGATCCATTTTTTATCATTTCCGACATATTTCGTAATAATGATGTTAATGGTTCCACATCTGTTACCTGCTGCTTTTTGTGGACAGTTGTCGCGTTGTTGTTATTATTATCATTTGGTATGTTGTTCCTACTCAATGAAGTGAGGTTTGTGAAATCTTCGTTAGTAATTGTAGCGAGTATCCTGTGCACTATTCGTTTTGTAAGAGTTTGCTCTCGCGTAAACATTGACGTTTTACTGAGCATAGTTTCGACAAGATTCCCCGTATGTCTGTAATAATTTATGGAATTCGCTAAATCTATCGTCATGTTTGCTAAAGTTTTGAACAAAAGATTCCATTGACTTGGAGATATTTGATGAATGACCTCTTCAGTTGACTCAGGAATTTCGTTGTCATTCTCCAATAAGTCTTCTGATTGAGTAAAAGCTTCTGCGATTTCCACTTTCTTTGTAGAATGATAAGCTGGACACTGTGGTGCCAATTCCTGCTGTCTCTGTGATATATTTTTCAGAATATGAGAGGCTTCAATGATTGACTTTTCCATTACCAAAAGTTTTTTTCCACAGTCCATTGTTGAGTTTCGTGCCAGTACTTTGTATAAAGAGGAGGTAACTCTGTTTAAATTTGTGTTCACCTCTTTGATGTGCTTTGACTCCGACAGCTTCTCTGAAAAAGTGATTAATATAAAGTAAATTATAACAGACACGCCAGTAAAAAATCAATAATTGGGCGCCTAACTTCGTATATGAATATATAAAAGAGAAAAACTCGAGCTGTCAGGCTAGAAAAAAAGAAGTCTAATATCTGCACGGTACACTATTTTTCAGGCCTGTCCCGTTTTTTGGTAATTTTGTGTAGAGATGGGCGGTATTGGAATTTTGAGATCGGGAAGATTTCGGGATCGGTTTCGATATTTTTAAGGGGGGGGGGAGGGGTATACAGGCAGCCAAGATTAGACTAGATATAACTACTAAGCAATTGGACATGTACAGGATGTAATCTAGTGGGAATTCAGGACAGCTGCCCCGTCCATTGAGGATTAGCAGAACTGCAAAGAAAATCAGTCACTTCTTTCACGAAAATGGACCTTTCAACTGTTATCAGGTCTCAACAGGGAGCTTATAAATAGCGAATGAAGGAAAATTTGAAAATTCAGATGCTTTCGGTATTCAATGGTTGGTTCGGTTTGGTTTTTCGTGTCCCCATGATATCGGTATCGATAGACAAAACACCTGCACAGTGATTTCTCGTCAGGTTTTGCCTGCCTTAACAGGCAGCCAAGACTTGACTAGAAATAACTGCTAAGCAATTGGACATGTACAGGCTGTAATCTAGTAGGAATTCAGGACAATTGCCAGTCCACTGACGGTCAACAAAACTGAAAATAAAATCGGTCAATTATTTCATTAAAATGAAAGTGTCAATGACACTGTAGCTTAACTTGCGTGTTGTGTTTGATGAAATGGATAATGTTCAATGTTTATGAAAGGATTATGAAATAAGACAAGAATTGTGATAATTGGGAATATGTTCATTTCTGTTCCCTGCATGCTATGTTTTGGATAAAAATAATATGAGGTGTACCCTGTACTAAAGAGCTGAGAAGTGGGTTAATATGACCTCACAGTTAATGTATGTGGCCCTCACAGTTAACGTATATCAATGAAAGTTACCAAGTTACAGTGAAATTATTCCAAAACGAGTCATCGTATCAAGTTACATTGAAATCCCTTCATAAATATGGCCTGAAGACTGTGCTAAAGGTTTTCGGGCCCCTGTAGCCACCAGTTTCCCAATTGCGTCCAAAGAGGACGTTCTCATCTAGACATTATATGAAGTCAACCTACCAAGTTATAATGAAATCCCTTCATAAATATGACCTGTAGACTGTGCTAAAGGTTTTGAGCTTTGGGCTCGGGCAGCCATCATGGTTGAATGATCGTAACCAAAAGGGGACATTCTCATCTGGGCATCATCGGGAGTGATCCTACGAAGTTACAATGAAATCCCTTCATAAATATGACCTGTAGACTGTGCTCAAGATTTTCGGGCTTCGGGTACCTGTAGCCATCACAGTTCACCAATCACGACCAAAAGGGGATGTCATCATCTAGGCATTATATGGAGTCAACCTAACAAGTTACAATGAAATCCTTCCATAGATACGACCTATAGACTATGCTAAAGGTTTTTGGGCTCGGGCAGCCACCAAGGCTGAATGATCGCGACCAAAAGGGGACGTTCTCATCTAGACATTATTTGGAGTCATCCTACCAAGATACAATAATATCCCTTCATAATTAATTATGATCTGTAGAATGTTCTAAATGTTTTCGGGCTTCGGCCCCCTGTAACTGTCACAGTTGCACAATCGTGTCCAAAAGGGGACGTTGTCATCTAGACATTATATGAAGTCAAACCCACCAAGTTACAATGAAATCCCTTCATAAATATGACCTGTAGACTGTGCTAAAGGTATTCGGGCTCGGGCAGCCATAATGGTTGAATGATCGCAAACAAAAGGGGACATTCTCATCTGGGCATCATCTGGAGTGATCCTACGAAGTTACAATGAAATCCCTTAATAAATATGACCTGTAGACTGTGCTCAAGATTTTCTGGCTTCGGTAACCTGTAGCCATCACAGTTCACCAATCACGACCAAAAGGGAATGTCATCATATAGGCATTATATGGAGTTAACCTAACAAGTTACAATGAATTCCTTCCACAAATACGACCTATAGACTATGATAAAGGTTTTTGGGCTCGGGCAGCCATAAAGGCTGAATGATCGCGACCAAAAGGGGATGTTCTCATCTAGACATTATCTGGAGTCATCTTACCAAGCTACAATGAAATCCCTTCATAATTATGACCTGTAGACTGTTCTAAAGGTTTTCGGGCTTCGGGCACCTGTAGACGTCACAGTTGCCCAATCGTGTCCAAAAGGGGACGTTGTCATCTAGACATTATATGAAGTCAATCTACCAAGTAACAATGAAATCCCTTCATAAATATGACTTGTAGACTGTGCTAAAGGTTTTCGTGCTTCGGGCTCGGGCAGCCATCATGGTTGCATATCGCAACCAAAGGGGATAATCTCATCTGGGCATCATCTGGAGTGATCCTACGAAGTTACAATGGAATCCCTTCATAAATATGACCTGTAGACTGTGCTCAAGGTTTTCGGGCTTCGGGCACCACCTGTAGCCATCACAGTTGACCAATCACGAACAAAAGGGGATGTAATCATCTAGGCATTATATGGAGTCAACCTAACAGGTTACAATGAAATCCTTCCATAAATATGACCTTTGGCCTATGCTTAAAGGTTTTTGGGCTCGGGCACCCATCAAGGATGAATGATTGAGATCAAAATGGGACGTTCTCATCTAGACATTATTTGGAGTCATCCTACCAAGTTACAATGAAATCCCTCCATATTAAACATGACCTGCAGACTGTGCTAAAAGTTTTTGGGTTTCGGGCTTGGGCAGCCATCACGGTTGACAGATCATGCCCAAAAGGGGACGTTCTCATCTAGGCATTATACAGAGGCATCCTACCAAGTTACTATGAAATCCCTTCATAAATACGACCTGTAGACTGTGCTAATGGTTTTCGGGTTTTGGGCTTGGGCAGCCATACCGGTTGACCGATCGCGACCAAAAGGGGCCATTCTCATCTGGACATGACCCCAAACCTACATATGAAATTTCGTGACGATCAGACAAGAACTGTGGGGTGTAGCCCGTGCTAAATGAAAATGTGAACATACTCACAGACTAACAGATTTCCGCACGCGTGATTGCAATAGCTTATCTTGACTTTGTCAAGTTAAGCTAATGATCCTTTCAACTGTTATCAAGCCTCAACAGGGACTTATAGCAAATGTGGGAAAATTGAAAATTTAGACGGTTTCAGTACTCTTTGATTGGTTTGGTTCGGTTTTTCGGTATCCCTGTGATATCGTTATCGGTATATTGCCCATCTCTAATTTTGAGGCAATATTTTTTGTCAATAGATGATAGCCACATGTATGAGCACGCCAGAGTTAGCGAGTCATATTTCGAAATTTCATCTTGTTGTTGTCGAGCCATTTCAAGACATTTGTGTTTTCCCTCGATGTCACAACATTTACTTTGATGTGTTCCATTTGTGTGGCATTTACTTTGATGTGAGTTAGAAACTTCAGCTTTCACCACCCGTAAAACCGTCTGACATGGGATGACCCTGGCTGCTGAAAGTGTCATTAAACTCCATCAACATTAGACATTACTTTAATGTGTTCTGTTGTCAGTACAAAATTTACTTTGATGTGTCCTGTTGTCTTTATGACATTTAATGTGATGTATTCTGTTGTCTTTATAACATTTACTGTGATGTGTTCTATTGTCTTTATGACATTTACTGTGATATGTTCTATTGTCTTTATGACATTTACTGTGATATGTTCTGTTGTCTTGATGACATTTACTGTGATGTGTTCTGTTGTCGTTATGTCATTTACTGTGATGTGTCCTGTTGTCCTTATGACCTTTACTGTGATGTGTTCTGTTGTCTTTATGACATTTACTGTGATGTGTTCTGTTGTCTTGATGACATTTACTGTGATGTGTTCTGTTGTCTTTATGACATTTACTGTGATGTGTTCTGTTGTCTTTATGACATTTACTGTGATGTGTTCTGTTGTCTTTATGACATTTACTTTGATGTGTTCTGTTGTCTTTATGACATTTACTGTGATGTGTTCTGTTGTCTTTATGACATTTACTTTGATATATTCTGTTGTGTTTATGACATTTACTGTGGTGTGTTCTGTTGTGTTTATGACATTTACTGTGATGTGTCATGTTGTCTTTATGACATTTACTGTGATGTGTTCTGTTGTCTTTATGACATTTACTGTGATATATTCTGTTGTCGTTATGACATTTACTGTGATATATTCTGTTGTCGTTATGACATTTACTGTGATGTGTTCTATTGTCTTTTTGGCATTTACTGTGATGTGTTCTGTTGTCTTTATGACATTCACTGTGATGTGTTCTGTTGTCTTTATGACATTTACTGTGATATATTCTGTTGTCGTTATGACATTTACTGTGATATTTTCTGTTGTCGGTATGACATTTACTGTGATGTGTTCTATTGTCGTTATGACATTTACTGTGATGTGTTCTGTTGTCGTTATGACATTTACTGTGATGTGTTCTGTTGTCTTTATGACATTTACTGTGATGTGTTCTGTTGTCGTTATGACATTTACTGTGATGTGTTCTATTGTCTTTATGACATTTACAGTGATGTGTTCTGTTGTCGTTATGACATGTACTGAGATGTGTTCTATTGTCTTTTTGGCATTTACTGTGGTGTGTTCTGTTGTCGTTATGACATTTACTGTGATCTGTTCTGTTGTCTTGATGACATTTACTTTGATGAGTTCTGTTGTCTTTATGACATTTCCTGTGATGTGTTCTATTGTCTTTATGACATTTACTGTGATATGTTCTATTGTCTTTATGACATTTACTGTGATATGTTCTGTTGTCTTGATGACATTTAATGTGATGTATTCTGTTGTCTTTATAACATTTACTGTGATGTGTTCTATTGTCTTTATGACATTTACTGTGATATGTTCTATTGTCTTTATGACCTTTACTGTGATGCGTTCTATTGTCTTTATGACATTTACTTTGATGTGTTCTGTTGTCTTTATGACATTTACTGTGATGTGTTCTGTTGTCTTTATGACATTTACTTTGATATATTCTGTTGTGTTTATGACATTTACTGTGATGTGTCATGTTGTCTTTATGACATTTACTGTGATGTGTTCTGTTGTCTTTATGACATTTACTGTGATATATTCTGTTGTCGTTATGACATTTACTGTGATATATTCTGTTGTCGTTATGACATTTACTGTGATGTGTTCTATTGTCTTTTTGGCATTTACTGTGATGTGTTCTGTTGTCTTTATGACATTCACTGTGATGTGTTCTATTGTCTTTATGACATTTACTGTGATATGTTCTATTGTCTTTATGACCTTTACTGTGATGCGTTCTATTGTCTTTATGACATTTACTTTGATGTGTTCTGTTGTCTTTATGACATTTACTGTGATGTGTTCTGTTGTCTTTATGACATTTACTTTGATATATTCTGTTGTGTTTATGACATTTACTGTGATGTGTCATGTTGTCTTTATGACATTTACTGTGATGTGTTCTGTTGTCTTTATGACATTTACTGTGATATATTCTGTTGTCGTTATGACATTTACTGTGATATATTCTGTTGTCGTTATGACATTTACTGTGATGTGTTCTATTGTCTTTTTGGCATTTACTGTGATGTGTTCTGTTGTCTTTATGACATTCACTGTGATGTGTTCTGTTGTCTTTATGACATTTACTGTGATATATTCTGTTGTCGTTATGACATTTACTGTGATATTTTCTGTTGTCGGTATGACATTTACTGTGATGTGTTCTATTGTCGTTATGACATTTACTGTGATGTGTTCTGTTGTCGTTATGACATTTACTGTGATGTGTTCTGTTGTCTTTATGACATTTACTGTGATGTGTTCTGTTGTCGTTATGACATTTACTGTGATGTGTTCTATTGTCTTTATGACATTTACAGTGATGTGTTCTGTTGTCGTTATGACATGTACTGAGATGTGTTCTATTGTCTTTTTGGCATTTACTGTGGTGTGTTCTGTTGTCGTTATGACATTTACTGTGATCTGTTCTGTTGTCTTGATGACATTTACTTTGATGAGTTCTGTTGTCTTTATGACATTTCCTGTGATGTGTTCTATTGTCTTTATGACATTTACTGTGATCTGTTCTGCTGTCTTTATGACATTTCCTGT
The DNA here is from genome assembly GCA_031216915.1 of Pictodentalium vernedei. Classification (NCBI taxonomy): domain Eukaryota; kingdom Metazoa; phylum Mollusca; class Scaphopoda; order Dentaliida; family Dentaliidae; genus Pictodentalium; species Pictodentalium vernedei. The sequence goes on along the minus strand of CM062288.1, from coordinate 327,739,228 downwards.
GATGTGTTCTATTGTCGTTATGACATTTACTGTGATGTGTTCTGTTGTCGTTATGACATTTACTGTGATGTGTTCTGTTGTCGTTATGACGTTTACTGTGATATTTTCTGTTGTCGTTATAACATTTACTGTGATGTGTTCTGTTGTCTTTATGACATTTACTGTGATGTGTTCTGTTGTCGGTATGACATTTACTGTGATGTGTTCTGTTGTCGTTATGACATTTACTGTGATGTGTTCTGTTGTCGTTATGGCATTTACTTTGATGAGTTCTGTTGTCGTTATGACATTTACTGTGATATTTTCTGTTGTCGTTATGACATTTACTGTGATATTTTCTGTTGTCTTTATGACATTTACTGTGATGTGTTCTGTTGTCTTTATGACATTTACTGTGGTGTGTTCTATTGTCTTTATGACATTTACTGTGATGTGTTCTGTTGTCGTTATGACATTTACTGTGATATTTTCTGTTGTCGTTATGACATTTACTGTGATGTGTTCTGTTGTCGTTATGACATTTACTGTGATATTTTCTGTTGTCGTTATGACATTTACTGTGATATTTTCTGTTGTCGTTATGACATTTACTGTGATGTGTTCTGTTGTCTTTATGACATTTACTGTGATGTGTTCTGTTGTCTTTATGACATTTACTGTGATATATTCTGTTGTCGTTATGACATTTACTGTGATATTTTCTGTTGTCGGTATGACATTTACTGTGATGTGTTCTGTTGTCGTTATGGCATTTACTTTGATGAGTTCTGTTGTCGTTATGACATTTACTGTGATATTTTCTGTTGTCGTTATGACATTTACTGTGATGTGTTCTGTTGTCTTTATGACATTTACTGTGATGTGTTCTGTTGTCTTTATGACATTTACTGTGATGTGTTCTGTTGTCTTTATGACATTTCCTGTGATGTGTTCTGTTGTCTTGATGACATTTACTTTGATGAGTTCTGTTGTCTTTATGACATTTACTGTGATGTGTTCTATTGTCTTGATGACATTTAATGTGATGTGTTCTGTTGTCTTTATGACATTTACTTTGATGTGTTCTGTTGTCTTTATGACATTTACTGTGATGTGTTCTGTTGTCTTTATGACATTTACTGTGGTATATTCTGTTGTCTTTATGACATTTACTGTGATCTGTTCTGTTGTCTTGATGACATTTAATGTGATGTGTTCTGTTGTCTTTATGACATTTACTGTGATGAGTACTGTTATCTTTATGACATTTACTTTGATGTGTTCTGTTGTCTTTATGACATTGACTGTGATGAGTTCTGTTGTCTTTATGACATTTACTGTGATATTTTCTGTTGTCTTTATGACATTTACTGTGATGTGTTCTGTTGTCTTTATGACATTTACTGTGATGTGTTCTGTTGCCTTTATGACATTTACTGTGATATGTTCTGTTGTCTTTATGACATTTACTGTGATGTGTTCTATTGTCTTTATGACATTTACTGTGATGTGTTCTGTTGTCTTGATGACATTTACTTTGATGTGTTCTGTTGTCTTTATGACATTTACTGTGATATATTCTGTTGTCGTTATGACATTTACTGTGATGTGTTCTGTTGTCTTTATGACATTTACTGTGGTATATTCTGTTGTCTTTATGACATTTACTGTGATCTGTTCTGTTGTCTTGATGACATTTACTTTGATGTGTTCTGTTGTCGTTATGACATTTACTGTGATATTTTCTGTTGTGTTTATGACATTTACTGTGATGTGTTCTGTTGTCTTTATGACATTGACTGTGATGAGTTCTGTTGTCTTTATGACATTTACTGTGATATTTTCTGTTGTCTTTATGACATTTACTGTGATGTGTTCTGTTGTCTTTATGACATTTACTGTGGTGTGTTCTGTTGTCTTTATGATATTTACTGTGATGTGTTATATTGTCTTCATGACCTTTACTGTGATGTGTTCTATTGTCTTTATGACCTTTACTGTGATGCGTTCTATTGTCTTTATGACATTTACTGTGATGTGTTCTGTTGTCTTTATGACATTTACTGTGATGTGTTCTGTTGTCTTTATGACATTTACTGTGATGTGTTCTGTTGTCTTTATGACATTTACTGTGATGTGTTCTGTTGTCTTTATGACATTTACTGTGATGTGTTCTGTTGTCTTTATGACATGATGTGTTCTGTTGTCTTTATGACATTTACTGTGATCTGTTCTGTTGTCTTGATGACATTTACTTTGATGTGTTCTGTTGTCGTTATGACATTTACTGTGATATTTTCTGTTGTCTTTATGACATTTACTGTGATGTGTTCTGTTGTCTTTATGGCATTTACTTTGATGAGTTCTGTTGCCTTTATGACATTTACTGTGATGTGTTCTGTTGTCTTTATGACATTTACTGTGATCTGTTCTGTTGTCTTGATGACATTTACTTTGATGAGTTCTGTTGCCTTTATGACATTTACTGTGATGTGTTCTGTTGTCTTTATGACATTTACTGTGATCTGTTCTGTTGTCTTGATGACATTTACTTTGATGAGTTCTGTTGCCTTTATGACATTTACTGTGATGTGTTCTGTTGTCTTTATGACATTTACTGTGATGTGTTCTGTTGTCTTTATGACATTCACTGTGATGTGTTCTGTTGTCTTTATGACATTTACTATGATGTGTTCTGTTGTCTTTATGACATTTACTGTGATGTGTTCTATTGTCTTTTTGGCATTTACTGTGGTGTGTTCTGTTGTCGTTATGACATTTACTGTGATCTGTTCTGCTGTCTTGATGACATTTACTGTGATGTGTTCTGTTGTCTTTATGACATTTACTGTGATATATTCTGTTGTCGTTATGACATTTACTGTGATGTGTTCTATTGTCTTTATGACATTTACTGTGATATATTCTGTTGTCGTTATGACATTTACTGTGATGTGTTCTATTGTCTTTATGACATTTACTGTGATGTGTTCTGTTGTTTATGACATTTACTATGATGTGTTCTGTTGTCTTTATGACATTTACTGTGATATATTCTGTTGTCTTGATGACATTTACTGTGATGTGTTCTGTTGTCTTTATGACCTTTACTGTGATGTGTTCTGTTGTCTTTATGACATTTACTCTGATATATTCTGTTGTTATGACATTCACTGTGATATTTTCTGTTGTGTTTATGACATTTACTGTGATGTGTTCTGTTGTCTTTATGACATTTACTGTGATGTGTTCTGTTGTCTTTATGACATTTACTGTGATGTGTTCTGTTGTCTTTATGACATTTACTCTGATATATTCTGTTGTTATGACATTCACTGTGATATTTTCTGTTGTCTTTATGACATTTACTGTGATGTGTTCTGTTGTCTTTATGACATTTACTGTGGTGTGTTCTATTGTCTTTATGACATTTACTGTGATATATTCTGTTGTCGTTATGACATTTACTGTGATGTGTTCTATTGTCTTTATGACATTTACTGTGATATGTTCTGTTGTCTTGATGACATTTACTGTGATGTGTTCTGTTGTCTTTATGACATTTACTGTGATGTGTTCTGTTGTCTTTATGACATTTACTGTGGTGTGTTGTGTTGTCTTTATGACATTTACTGTGGTATATTCTGTTGTCTTGATGACATTTACTGTGATGTGTTCTGTTGTCTTTATGACATTTACTGTGATGTGTTCTGTTGTCTTTATGACATTTACTGTGGTGTGTTCTATTGTCTTGATGACATTTACTGTGATATATTCTGTTGTCGTTATGACATTTACTTTGATGTGTTCTGTTGTCTTTATGACATTTACTGTGATGTGTTCTGTTGTCTTTATGACATTTACTGTGGTGTGTTCTGTTGTCTTTATGACATTTACTGTGATGTGTTCTGTTGTCTTTATGACATTTACTGTGGTGTGTTCTATTGTCTTTATGACATTTACTGTGATATATTCTGTTGTCGTTATGACATTTACTTTGATGTGTTCTGTTGTCTTTATGACATTTACTGTGATGTGTTCTGTTGTCTTTATGACATTTACTGTGATATATTCTGTTGTCGTTATGACATTTACTGTGATCTGTTCTGTTGTCTTGGTGACATTTACTTTGATGAGTTCTGTTGTCTTTATGACATTTACTCTGATATATTCTGTTGTTATGACATTCACTGTGATATTTTCTGTTGTGTTTATGACATTTACTGTGATGTGTTCTGTTGTCTTTATGACATTTACTGTGATGTGTTCTGTTGTGTTTATGACATTTACTGTGATCTGTTCTGTTGTCTTGATGACATTTACTGTGATGTGTTCTGTTGTCTTTATGACATTTACTGTGGTGTGTTGTGTTGTCTTTATGACATTTACTGTGGTATATTCTGTTGTCTTGATGACATTTACTGTGATGTGTTCTGTTGTCTTTATGACATTTACTGTGATGTGTTCTATTGTCTTGATGACATTTACTGTGATATATTCTGTTGTCGTTATGACATTTACTTTGATGTGTTCTGTTGTCTTTATGACATTTACTGTGATATGTTCTGTTGTCTTTATGGCATTTACTGTGATGTGTTCTGTTGTCTTTATGACATTTACTTTGATGTGTTCTATTGTCTTTATGACATTTACTGTGATGTGTTCTGTTGTCTTTATGACATTTACTGTGGTGTGTTCTATTGTCTTTATGACATTTACTGTGATATATTCTGTTGTCGTTATGACATTTACTTTGATGTGTTCTGTTGTCTTTATGACATTTACTGTGATGTGTTCTGTTGTCTTTATGACATTTACTGTGATATATTCTGTTGTCGTTATGACATTTACTGTGATCTGTTCTGTTGTCTTGGTGACATTTACTTTGATGAGTTCTGTTGTCTTTATGACATTTACTATGATGTGTTCTGTTGTCTTTATGACATTTACTTTGATGTGTTCTGTTGTCTTTATGACATTTACTTTGATGTGTTCTGTTGTCTTTATGACATTTACTTTGATGTGTTCTGTTGTCTTTATGACATTTACTTTGATGTGTTCTGTTGTCTTTATGACATTTACTTTGATGTGTTCTGTTGTCGTTATGACATTTACTGTGATCTGTTCTGTTGTCTTGGTGACATTTACTTTGATGAGTTCTGTTGTCTTTATGACATTTACTATGATGTGTTCTGTTGTCTTTATGACATTTACTGTGATCTGTTCTGTTGTCTTGATGACATTTACTTTGATGAGTTCTGTTGTCTTTATGACATTTACTGTGATGTGTTCTGTTGTCGTTATGACATTTACTGTGATCTGTTCTGTTGTCTTGATGACATTTACTTTGATGAGTTCTGTTGTCGTTATGACATTTACTATGATGTGTTCTGTTGTCGTTATGACATTTACTGTGATCTGTTCTGTTGTCTTGATGACATTTACTTTGATGAGTTCTGCTGTCTTGATGACATTTACTTTGATGTGTTCTGTTGTCTTTATGACATTTACTGTGATGTGTTCTGTTGTCTTTATGACCTTTACTGTGATGCGTTCTATTGTCTTTATGACATTTACTGTGATGTGTTCTGTTGTCTTTATGACATTTACTGTGATGTGTTCTGTTGTCTTTATGACATTTACTGTGATGTGTTCTGTTGTCTTTATGACATTTACTGTGATCTGTTCTGTTGTCTTGATGACATTTACTTTGATGAGTTCTGTTGTCGTTATGACATTTACTTTGATGAGTTCTGTTGTCTTTATGACATTTACTTTGATGAGTTCTGTTGTCTTTATGACATTTACTGTGATGTGTCCTGTTGTCTTTATGACATTTACTGTGACGTGTTCTGTTGTGTTTATGACATTTACTGTGATGTGTCCTGTTGTGTTTATGACATTTACTGTGATGTGTCCTGTTGTCTTTTTGGCATTTACTGTGATGTGTTCTGTTGTCTTTATGACATTCACTGTGATGTGTCCTGTTGTCTTTATGACATTTACTGTGTAATGTTCTGTTGTCTTGATGACATTTACTTTGATGTGTTCTGTTTTCTTGATGACATTTACTTTTTATTATTATTATTACTAAGTATCAGTGAACTAAAACAAAGTACATTGATAGGTGAATATATGTTAGCAAATGAATATGAACATAATAAGGTCATTCAAAATGTTAGAGATGAAAATGAATAACTTTGGAATGATTGAATTTGTTCCTACAATAGGACAAATGTTAGTAAAAATCTTATAAAACACTTTAAAGGTTCACAGTTATGGTAACTTTCATCATGTGAAATTACAAACAAATGGTTGTTCTACATTATCGGAGGAAACTGCGAAGTTTTATGATACTGGACTTTCTCAAGGAAATACTGTTCGAAGCTACAAAATGTAGTGATGGATAATTATGGCAAATGTATTTTACCGAATGCTTCTGAGTCTATGTATGATAACTAAAAATGTCGCCTATTTTAAATATTTTAAAAAAAAAATTCCAAAAATTTCAAACAAACCATATCATGTGACCCCTCAATGAGCTCGTTCCAATGAGGGGTCACATGATATGGTTTTGTTGAAATATTTTGAAAAATTTTATTTTTTCAACTGTTCAATTTGCATATTACTCGGGCGGATGCGGGCGATTCGTTAGGTGAAGGGTTAAGCAGAAATTCCACTAGGTATTGTGCAAGGTCCGTGCACTGAACAGAAAACGCGAATTTTTTTTGGAAATTGGCCCCGACGGGAGTCGATCTCGAGTGACGGCACCCAATCGCCTAAAAGCATAAATGCTCTACCGCCAGACCAACTGAGCTAACTGCTACCTCTTTAAGTCAGACTGGTAAATTTTCGGTGCTTTACAGTTTGGCGAAACTTTCCACCCGAAAAGTGTCAAACCTTGTACATTTCTTAGTATTGATAGTATAATATATATTTTATTGAGTATGTTAAATGCTGATAACACGGCGAGCACCTGTGCACCTAACTCGAAGTAGGGACGTAGCAAGAGGGTCTGGGTTCCTGGTGTGTGCCCCTTCTGAATTTCCAACAGTACCACCCTCTCCTGTCGAACATCCGACTTGTGATCAAACCATTTGCACCACAACCCACCCACCCAACTCATCCAACCTCCTTGAGTGAGAATTTTCCAACTGCTACATGCTGAAGAAATCTTAATGTACCCTCTCCCATTGTGTTCGAAATATACTACCTGTGAGTTCTAGAGTAAGAAATCATCTCTTGACTACAACAAGGTGCCATCTGCAATGCTTTAGCATCACAGAAGGCGCCGTGATGCATTCACGAAATATTCCCTTCAGTAAGAATATCACATGAAATGTGATTCCAAACTCACTAAATGTCGGTTTCATACGGTCAGAACAACGCATTAAATGCCACGAAATCTACTACCATAGTGCACAGAAGTTCTAATTGTTCGTTATTTGAAAGTTAAATTTCAAACTATTGAAAAGTTTGGCCTCGATTGAGGGGTCGGGGGGGGGGGGACGCACTGTCCCTTCTCTCTCCTTTCGACAAGTGTCCCATTCACTGAGTTGAATTTTTCTCCACGGTCCATGCTTCCTTTTTTAACTCGCTAAGCTGGGCCGTTCCGCCTTCTGTGCTTGGCATCACAAGCAGGTATACAGCAGACGTATTGATGTTCTTATTTGATCTTACTGCAGACACGGAATCGTTCAAAACACCCTTGTCATTAAAAACAGAACCAAAAAGGAACTGGGGAAATCATCCTCAGTCTGCCTTCAATAATAACACTTTAACCAACCACGCCACCGATATGCCGCAGTTCTCAAATGAGAAGGCCTTAATTACCCCAGTGCTGACTGCTCCCAGATGCCATCCCATCTCCACGTCTCTCCCCCCCCCCCCCAACACATTAAAACGAACTCGCTGATGATATCCCATACCACATTCACTACCTTTTGCCGTCTTAGCTATTTCCCCCCTAAGCAACATCAGCCTCGACCTCAGTTTGCACATCAGTGACCGCCAAGGGTACCATAAAGAACTCCTCAAATCCTGGCTTCTCTTTATCACACAGGCTAACAAAATTCCTTTTTTGATATGACCCTTTGTTGTCAATTTCGGTTACATTCTCTCTCCAACGATTTTTTACCGAGTGTTGTCTCCCTTTGAGTCCGATATCTCTGTCGAATTGTTCAATATCAACTCCCCGCTCTTCCCCAATCCGCTCTGTCTGGATGTTATAATTCCAGATATTCTGGAGCATTAGTTTACACCATGGGAGGTCATGGAGATTTACCAGGTAGCTATGATAACAGAGTTTCGTCAAGTCTCATATCGTCGATCCTCATCCACCCCAAAACATACAATCTCGATTGCTTTCACTGCTGTAGCATTACTCAACCCTGTCATCTATCGACCTGTATCGTTTTGCAGAGTTTTCAAACACTTCACATTCGATAGCTGCCGATTGGTTTAAAGGTACAGTGGAACCTTGTTGATTGAATAGCCCCTTTGCCAATGAAAATTATTCAATTAACAGGAGTATTCACTTAACAGAGATTGTGTCACTTTTCTGTATTCTAGAGACAAACTTAGCATTTATTCTATTTTATCTTGTTTGACAGAGCTCCATGAGCTCTGTCAAACACGATATAATAGATTAAATACCTGTAGTGGATGTACTGAGGCCAAATAGGTATAAAAACCCAAAGAAAACAGGGGCGAGTCAGAGTAACTTATTGAGAAATTAGAAGATTTTTTATTCAATTAACAGGAGTTTACTCTATACCCTATATTCATTTAGCAGGTCAAATTTGCACTGGAAGTAAGGTAGATGGTTTTGTGTTGGGATATTATATTCAATTAACTGGGTTATTCATTTAAGAGATATCCAATTAAGTGGGCTCCACTGTATCACTTCCGTAACATACTTTAAACTGGGCATACCCACCATTTCCCAAATGGTTTTCCCCACAAAGACCTTACTGAAGTTGATCCTTCAAAAAGGTTTCAGGACCCAGAATGCATTGCAAATGAAAACAGATAGATCAATGATGACGTCACTGACTTCCCTAGCAACCAGAGCGCCCCCTTAGCAACGGACTAACTACTGGGCCGATTTTGACCAAATTCGGTATACGAACCCAAAATGCATTGCAAACGAAACAGACAGGTCAACGGTGTCGTCGCGTGACCTCACTAGAAACCAGAGCGCCCCCTTAGCAACGGGCTAACTACTGGTCCGATTTTGACCAAATTCGGTATACGGACTCAAAATGCATTGCAAATAAAAACAGACATGTCAATGTTGACGTCTCGTGACTTCCCTAGCAACCAGAGCGCGTCCTTAGCAACCGGCTAACTACTGGGCCGATTTGGACCAAATTCGGTATACGGATCCAGAATGCATAGCAAATGAAAACAGATAAATCAATGATGACGTCACGTGACTTCCCTAGCAACCAGAGCGCCCCCTTAGCAACGGGCTAACTACTCGGCCGATTTTGACCAAATTCGGTATATGGACCTAAAATGCATTGCAAACGAAACAGACAGGTCAATGGTGTTGTCGCGTGACTTCCCTAACAACCATAGCGCCCCCTTAGCAACGAGCTAACTACTGGTCCGATTTTGACCAAATTCGGTATACGGACCCAAAATGCATTGCAAATAAAAATACATATCAATGTTGACGTCTCGGGACTTCCCTCGCAACCACAGCGCGCCCTTAGCAACGGGCTACCTACTGTCCGATTTGGACCAAATTCGGTATACGGTCCCAGAATGCTTTGAAAATGAAAACAGATAGATCAGTGATGACGTCACTTGACTTCCCTAGCAACCAGAGCGCCCACTTAACAACGGGCTAACTACTGGGCCGATTTTGACCAAATTCGGTATACGGACCCAAAATGCATTGCAAATGAAAACAGGCAGATCGAAGTTTACGTCTTTTGATTTCCCTAGACCAGAGTGCCCCCTTAGCAACGGGCTAACTAATGGGCCGATTTTGACCAAATTCGGAATACGGACCCAAAATGTATTGCAAAAATCCAGAAGCACAGGATTAGCAGTTTCATAATTACTCTCAGAATTATCTGCTGTGATAACTACAAACAATACCGGTACGTCGGTATTTTTTTCAGTGAAATTAATGAAAACGGCTTATTGAAATTGGCACATAAAGCTCTAGGCCTATTTACTTCAAACGACAAGTCTGTGCTGTCTTGTGAAGTGTGTATGTCTGTGCTGGCTTTTGTAGTTTGTGTGTCTGTTGGGCAAATCGCCCAGAAACCTGGTCCAAATCGTCCACAAACATGGACCGAATCATCCAATAGTCTGGTCTGAATCGGCCAGAAATATGGTCAGAATCGTCCATAGATCTGGGTGCGAAACGTCCCATATAAAAATCTGGTCCGAATCATGAAATTACATTTGTGATACTCAGTCTTATTATTTTAAAGATGGCTTTTTCAGTAAAACTGCATTAGAATATTATCATCGTCCTTTTTTGCACAGCACTGCTGTATTTTCTTGTAGTGGCTACTAAATGTTGGTAATAGTAACAATAAATGCAACACGCTATTTGTGAAAAATTAAAAATTAACGCATCAATTTCCGTAACTCATCGGATAAATTGCGGAAAACAACGACGCCATGAATATATCTTCCAATCAAAGCAATGATAAAATTATCTTTCAATCAGAGGATTGGAAAATATCTTCTAATCAAAACGCAGATAAAAGTAGTTATCTCGAAATTGGGTTGGTCCCCTATTCTTTACCAGTAAATGTGGGCCTGCAGCACATTAGGCCTAATGCATCACTTTCGCTCGCTTTTAGGTTTGCCTAAATTTCATTATATTGTAGGTCTGATATGTTTTTAGGGGTAAATAAATCTACAAGACAGCATGTACATGCATTAGTTCACAACGCAAAATGTTTTGTTGGACGACCCCTTAAACACTGTTTTAAATTTTGTTAAGTTTATGTCATTATAATTTGAAAAACACTGTGAGTTGCGCGCGCTTCTTGGTTTTACCAAAGTTCATATTAGGATAGGGATGTGTTCGGAGGATGTGTTCGATTTAAGGGGAGTATATCTAATCTCCCAAATAGTTCCGGCAATTGTTTTACTTGTTCATATTCCTTAGGAATCGTCTGCTTTTATCTATGTATCTATAAATGATCTTATTGTTTCTGTCAATCTAACTCTAATCGTTAGTTCCGGAGTATACTCCAATAGAACAGCTGGAACAGTTTTAGCCTATAGTTACAATTTTTAGCTTTTCTGGTCTGTTCTGTACATGATTTTTACTTCTGTCCTGTGGTTCTGGAGTCATCCGGTAGAGTGGAAGAACATTTCATTCGAACCGTGTTACATCCAATTCTATTTCTTGCCATGTTATGACTTGTATCTGATTTAGACAACCTGTTCCGGTTTTCCCATATGTGCTTGTGTTCTGGTATACAATATGCAACTATAAATACACGTCGCATAAAACTATAACCCGCGGTGACTCCTTTACCCCCTCCGAAATGATGCACCCCGTTAAAGAAAAAAAAAGTGATTCCCTCGGTTAATTGCAAGACTGTTCATTGTCCCGTCTTCACGTCAAGCGGCGAAGATGAATAGTCTAAATTAACGCGTGTTCAAATGATACGTTTCAACAAGTTGCGGTAATTCTAATCAACACCCTGTGCGTCGAGTGAATAACAAGCTAATATTAATCTTTCGGTAACAATAGAAATAAATTATTCACATTTCCTATAAATATGCAAATAGCTAATTTTAAGACAGACGGAGAAACATGGGCGGATAGGCCACACAGAAGTTCTGTTTCATAGTTGTGTATTCCGGTGGGCTTGCCATTCTGGGCAGCATGTATACGGCTATAGGAACCGCATGAGTAGAAGACCGGCAGATTTAAGTTAAGTACTTTATAATTTGGAATATGTTTTATGAGAGAATGTTATAAGTGCTTATTATTGAGATTTAACGACACTTTTCACCGAGCAGCGTCACATAGGTATTATATATCAGTCGAAGTTCGTAATATTAAATTTTACTGAAGTCGCGTAACATAAGTATATTAAGACGCGGATGGTTAATAATTAAATGAAACAATAAATCGCGAATATTCATAAACGGACCCTATTTAATTCCGGCCCCGGTATCTTCTCACGAATACGAATTTGGGAAATATAAACTTACCATTGTTATTAATGTATATTTGTATTATTTACGGGGTATGACTAGTCATATGATTTGTGGGGTATTGTAATATTGGAGTAATTTATAGAAATATTGAGTTGTAAATATATATATATAAACCATAATCGTTGATCCGTCTTATCGTTAGTGTTTAGCCATGAGTGACCCATACAATGGCCTGTAGGTAAGATCTAAAGTCTATATCAGCTGAGGGGTGATACGTTCTAATCAGGATTACCGACATAGTGGGACCCCAGTCATGCCGTCAACGTTAATGTACCCCATAACCCCCTGCAGATCAGCTTTCTCCCACTAATAGACATTTCTCTCCGAACATTACACGGTGTTCCATGAGCAATATCTCTTTACCGGAAAGAGCTGGTCTGATCCCGAGCTTGCCAAGCACCCCACCGCGCGGGTAGATTTCTGCCGGTCATAAAACACATGGGCTCATGCGAGGAACAAGGGATTCTTGAAGTATAGACGGATACTAGAAATTACTCTATCTTCCAGAGGGTGGCAGCCAATCTGGCCATCCTACTTCCCATTGTATACTACTTATTATATTTGTGCAATATGTTTATTTGTATCCAGTTTACATATTTGTATACTGTGAATAAAGAATCTGAATCTTCCAGGTTGGTCCCATGTGTCTCTTTTCTAGTATACAATGTGTCACGAAGTGTGCGTATCGGATGCAGAACATGAGCATATGCTGTGTGTGCCGACGTGTGTTTGTGTGTTACAGCAGGATGTGCGCACAACACATACGGTACATGGGCACATACCACGAAAACGGTTTTCTAGAAGTAAAGTAGGATACTAGAAATGGACTCCATGGAACATGAAATTGGTGGAATGTGAAGCCTCAGTCATTCGGCAGATTTTATACTTTATTCGGAGATGTCAAGAATATTTCAAACTGCCAGCATTGACATGGTGACGAGTTTACAGATGACATCCCTTTAAATTTTAGTCTAGTTAAAATTACATCAAGCGTAGCCGCAACTGTAAAAATTGCCAAAATTATTTCAAGTCGTAACTAGAGAATGTCCAAAATACCAGTCTAACATAATAAAATTCACTGGAATATATATATTTATACCATGATTACCTGATATATATATAAAAAAGCCAATGCTAACTTTAGCTTTATACACCAACCGTGGTGAACACGCCAGCAATGGGATTTCAATAGTTAAAAATTACACCTGCTGTGGAACTACATCCATGTTAACCTTTAGTGACGTCGACCTGAATGTGAACTCGTCTAAATTGAACGCACATCACCTCGCGAAGAGTGAAATGAAAGTGGCAATTATTTGTTACGTTTTAAAATGATTTGACCCCATAATACAGCAAAAATTAACAAACATTCATTGTCTCATGTTAATAAAGCACCCATAACTCGAAACAGTATGTTATTATGTTATTAAAATTTAAAAGACCTGTTTCTTTTTCTATTTAGTTTCAGTGATAAAACTGACAGCGGAAGTACCGCCCAACCGATGCTCATGTAAACAAAAACAAATTCGCACGTAAGGCTGCTGCTCAGTAAAATCGAGAAAAAATAGCTACTCTTAATAATCTGACGATCATGGTATAAATAAAATATACCCAAAGTAGCTTGGTGTACCAAATGTTCACCCCTCGTGGTGAACATTTGGTACACCAAGCTACTATGGGTATATTCTATATGTATAATGGTGAAGTGGGATAGGAGAATGAAGGACATGTGGTTAGTGGGTGACACAAAGGAGAGGGATAGTATGCTTTATCGGAAAGATTGCGAAGAATTGGGCACGGGCTGTCATCAAGCAGTTCGTCTCCGAGTGTTGGGAGGAGAGAAGAGGCATGGGAATGGGGAGGCAGTTGGGAGCACAAGGGTAACCAAGTCCTTCTCCCCTAAGAAATCGTATTAAACAGGCCAGTGTCAGATTGAGTGAGACAGATTGAAGAACCAAAACATGTGTATGTTTGGTGGCATAAAACCAAATTTGGTTCCCCTGCCAGGACAAACTGAAGAACCAGTTTTGGTTCCTGGAGGAACCAAAATTTCGCTGAGTGCTTACATACACGAACGCGCTCACACCCTCACTCTCAAAACACAGTCATACGCACAGAGAATGTTCTGAAGAGTTCTTGTAATGGGTATGTCACAAGAATGGGCATTCAAAGAATGATTCATCCTAGGCCTAATGTGACCGGTTTATTCTCAATTATCGTTGAAAGAACACGTTTTTTCTATCTTACAAGCAACATGTATTTTGTCTATATTAACTCCGCAACTGTCGTGTATCCGAACCCCTGATACAGATGTTTGTATCAGGGGGTCGGATACAAGCACGTTCCTTTCGCGTGAGTTCCATTTTTTTTTCTTTTTGTTCATCCGTACGAATAAATAGCTCGTTATATATTTGTCTACATTCTTGACTTATCCCCAATATATTGTAAGATAAAATGATTATTACCATGATGTGGATGTACAAAATATGTATCCGAGTCTCGCTCCGGGTTCTAAGGGTAGATCACGACTCGTCTTCGACTCGTCGTGATCTGCCCTTAGAAACCGGTGCTCGACTCGGATACATATTTTGTACATCCACATAATGGTAATAATCTCTATATACCTCTAACACCCTCCCCCACACACACATACAAAATATCACGAGAGAAAAATAATCAATATATAAATAAATAAAAAAAATAATAATAAAACAAAGGTCTCAAAAACAGTAAAGGCAAGAACAAATTGAACATGCTCACCTATTACAGTGAATATGGCATCCACTTTTGCATCCACCAATAAAACTCCATCGGATACATTGACCAGAGACCGTGAAATGCGTTTCCGTTCCGACTCCAAACTGCGTTTTTGCCAGTCGGCTGTTTTATTTATCGCTTCCTTTATCAGTGTCGTCTGGTGAGCCATATTGCGCTCAATGCGAGTTATATGCTCCTCTGGTGATTCCTTCGTGCCACTGTAGTCGAAATGCTTGACAAAGTCGGCAGTTTTTTCATAAACGTTTTCTACCCTGGTCGACATGCCTATAATAGCTTTTCTGAGAAGTCCCTGTTGGCTGTCCAACTGTTTGAGGTGGTCATGAACCCCTTGCATTATGCCATTTACACCGCGTAGATTTCTGTCCACCATTCTCGATTCACGAAGATTTGATTGTAGAAGCCCTTGAACAGCCATTTCTAATCCTGACAGTCTGTTGGTAATGGAATCATACTTTGTGTCTACAATTTTCAACATAGACATCACAATGTCACTATCTTGGATGTTCTGTGGCAGCGTGTACGTCATTTGGGTTTTCTCACTGAACACTGTGTTTAGCGATGCTGAGAATAGAAATAAGACAACAATCGAGAATTTTTTCTCTCTCGCCATTTCTAACTTGAGTGATGATTCGAGAGAACGATAGTATCGCATATTTCAGCCGTAATCTTTCATCTTGCCTATTTCTACATTAATCTCAAGTGTTCTCCCGAACGTCCTCAGTGACCTTTAAACATATTTGACATGCGGATGGACAAACTTTAAGAATTTACTAATAGATACGATATAGCTTGTTTCAATGTTAATTATTCTGCACGTCGATATGTAATCTCTGACTGAAAGAAAGAATGCAAAACTCCACAATGATGGCGCACAATAAAACAATAACAGCTGCATAATCGTCTTAACATTTATCAACCCTTCTCCTTGTTAAATAATTCCTATTCTCTAAGAAATATTTAGTAATTAACTGAATGAACGTGCCTTGCTGGTTTTGATGCGATTTTTCTAATGTATATAATTATTGACAATTAGTCCAACGTTATCTTCCGACAGTGGAAAATATTACTTTTGAAGTTTTCCCTTTACGTAAATACTTGGACAAATGTCACATTTATCCTCACTTTTTTTTATAAATGAAGTTTATATCTTAATATTCATTTTAACGTGTTTTTTTTTTCTCCAAATAATCTTAATCTTTATTTTTACACACAATTTTAGCCCTTGTGCCCTCCTGAGGCAGTAGCCCCGTGTGTAAGGAAAGTAACCCAAAATGGAACAGAGAGCATAATCACGCGCAATAGTATCTCCATTATAGTGGGGCGGATTGCTATAAAAATAGTTCAGTTTGTGATACAAGCATAAAATTTGGTATGGAACTCACTTTTTAAGGAATAGTGCAGGGTTTAGGGTTGACTACGCCCATATAGTGCCCAGTGAGGTGGTGTAGTTCCCGACGCGAAGCGGAGGGAACTACACCACCTCACTGGGCACTATATGGGCGTAGTCAACGACAAGCCATGCACTAGTCCTTATATTATATCGAACAACACGAAAATGCAAATTAACCAAATAATCTACAATCCAAATTGTAAACATGTAATGATGTTTTTATTTTAAACAATAAAGGAGAAATGAGAATAATGTGTGGATATTGATAATTGTTCGACACAATGATACTATTCCTCGCCTCAATGTCTCACTCCGGGTTCTAAGGGTAGACTCGTCGTGATCTGCCCTTAGAAACCGCAGCTCGACTCGGATACATATTTTGTACATCCACATTATGGTAATAATCTCTATTTATCGGAACGTATCACCTCGGAAAACTTTACGGCTATTCCTGCGACACTAAAAAAACGAAGTGCATATTTTTTATGTAAATCGAATTGTCTAATTGGTGGCCGGAATTTTCTGCCACCTTTTTGGATAAATCGTTGCTTTGTACGTTTTTATAACCAGAAAATGCATATAGTGCCCGTGCTAAAAATAGAAAACATATAGTGCCCGCATGTAGTGACCCTTCAGCTCTGTGCTGGACAACTACACGAAATAGGGTATCACCTTTCAGCCAATCAGAATGCAAGGAAGTCACGTGAGGTATAATATTGGTATATAGAGTACTTTAGGATAGTTGGCCACGAAATATCTTATTATTTTCAAGATGGCCACCGGAAGTGAAAAAATCTGCACTATTGGTGATGTGAGTGCAGCATATATGAGTGAAACATATAGCATTAAAGCATTTTTTCTGCTGTTATATCATTCCTTTATGCAAACCAAGGCTGAATATGAATTGAAATAATGAATAGCAACGACAATTGTGCTTTAAAAGGCTGTGGAAATATATGGCAAGGGAAATAACTCTGTATGCACAAATGTGCAGTTACCAGGGATTTGTTTCTTTTTTTAAACGTACACGTATTTTCGAAATAAACCTCATAATCTGCAATATCAATGGCAATGTTTTGTATCTCATGCATTTAGAATCGATGCCCGTATATATCACAGGTGTATTTGTTGATACTAACTTGGCAGTTACAGAGGCAAAGTGCAGTGCATGACAATCCTGTGCGGTAGCATTTGCAATTTCCAGTATATGTTGAACGCTTGCAGCAGCACTTCTGTAGTTCTTAACAGCACTCTGCTATAGCAGAGAGTATAGTCCAGTGTGGCTCCCACAAATTGTTGTGTTTAAGCCAACACCAGCTGATAGGAGAAGAAGCCTGGCCCCAAACATGACCCGCTTGGAAAACTGCCCTTTTAACATGCTCATATAGGGCTGCCATGGTTGGTGGTATGCCATTGTATGGACGTTGCTTTCGAGCGAACAAATCAAGGCGACATTCGTCTACTCTGCATGTTGTGCTTGAACGGTCGTACATGACAACAACAAAATGTTCCAAGATATCCATGTCTGCCTCTGTAACTTCATTCTGTGGTGAACTGAGTCTACAGAAAACCTCTGTTGCAGCCTCATACACATTCCATGCCCGCCAAGCAGATTTCTTTCCTTTTCCCACAAAGGCAGACACTGTATCACACCCTGTAAAAGCATGAAAGAAAGGTAAAACACTTGACCGAGGTCCAATTGATTTGGTAATGTCGTGTACTGGGAGCCAGCGGGAGTGTTGTCCCTTCCCAAAGTCAGTAAACACGGAGATGGCTATAACAGCAACATCTGTGTCGGAAGTAACAACAGTCATGCTATTAAAACCTGTAACAACAGTCGCATGTTTGGCATGAACAAACATACGGGTGTCTGCCTCTTCATGGTTACAAGGTGACAGCATATCTGTGTTCAGTTCCTTATTACAAGCAACATCATCCCCTTTAGTGACAACTATAAGGCTGTTTGTCTGAGCATTTACAGTTCTATCTGCCAAAAATCCAAACAGTTCAGTTTTGTTTTCATCACACCTCAGGAAATTTCTCCACGACTTTTGTACGTTACTCTTACCGACCATGTTTCTTCGAAACCCAGCTTCCCCTTTCTGTCGAGTTCCTGCTTTGAGGCTACTTTCAAGGTATACATCAAAAACAACATCTACTCTTGTACCTTTTTGTGTATATCTTACAATGTATGGTATAATAACCTCAGCAGCATAGTCATCAAATGTTTAGCAGTTCCAGGTGGTTTTGCATTGACCATAGCCGCACCATCTATAATCATAACTTCAGTATGAGGCTCTTCTACTCGAGCAGCTATCCCTGTCTCTAAAATGTCCATCAGCTGTGATTTTACTCCAGAGTTGAGCATACCATTGTGTGATAATGATGGTGGGTACTGTTGGTTTTCATGTTGAAAAAAGTTTTGAAGGTCACACTGTCGATTTTGGAACGATATAAAAAGTCGTGAAAAAAAGTTGACAGTCATTTTTCAAACTCTCTATTTTCAGATTCCCCACCGTAATATGAGGCTTGATTTTTTTGCTGAAAAGGGAAAGCTTATTTTTTGCCAAGGGTTCATGAAAACTTTCTTGTCCATTAGTTGTCGATTTTTTCAAGAATTTATCATACTGTTTTCTGCCAACAGGTAAAAGCTGAGCCATCGACTCGTTTACCTTTTTATCCGCAACTTCTTTGACATCGAGGGAATAAACGTCTTGTGAATATTCTTCAAATGGACTGCCATACTCAGATATTCTTGAAATTAGTCTACTCACTTTATCCTGAAAGTCGTTCTGAGCAGCAAGGGTATCGTCATGGTGTCTTCTGTTCTGTTTTAACTCTGATTTGCCAGCTGCAGATGCAAATTCATAGATAACCCTGCTTATTTCCGGGCCCGCTATCATCCATCGCCTCAGTGCTGCTGGGTCTTCTGTTAACCCAATAGCTCCACCGTCACCCTTAACTATGACATTATTTTGCTCGTGAGCTTGATCGATTGCGATACCAGAGAACACTCGTTCAGTTTTGTGGACAGCAAAATGACCCTTGCAAAATTCTGCATATATATCAGGATGTAAAGTCTCAAGCCCGACCATATCACGAAGGCGAACTGGGAGCCACCGGGCATAATTTATATGGTCCAGGGCAAAGAAGTAGGGAATAAGTTCAGCTAGTGATTCTTTGTATAGTAGGAAATCACTTTCACGAAATGAGCGGACAAAACAAAGTATCAACAACTCTAGTTTTAGAATTGTGGACCAGAACTGAAACTGTGGGATCTTTTCTTGATCACCACACCACTACATAAAAACTTTGAACTCCTCTGCTTTGTCAAGAAATGGACCTTCACTCTTATTAAAAGCAGTTTTCGTGAAACTGAACAGAGCAGCAGCTGTAACCTGATGTGCGTGCCTAGTTTTCAACACATTTGAAGCTGACAAAAAAGAGTCAGCAGTTCCGGAAGTAGCAATATCTGCGCCTGTCAATGCGGCTGTCCAGCCACTACCTTTCAGTAGATCACATAGGAGTCTGAATGCTGCCATTTCAACATGCAAGCCACCAAACATTATGATGATTTTATCCTCGCCATATGCATCTAGCCACTGCCACTGAATCTGTTTGGCTAAAGCAAATAGTTGTTGATCAGCTGCCATGACAGGTGTTTGCCCAGGATTTAAAAACTGTGTTACTTCCTTTATCTTTTCCATTGAGTACTTTTTGGTTGCTACTGAATGTGTTGGTTCTTGCAAAAGAGGCATTAAGGAAGAAACACTTACACACACGCTTGGACCTCGGTTGCGTAAGGAGTGATAGGATGACCAAGAAACAGCATCAGAATTTACAGCATCATCCGTCAAATGGATAAATCTTAACCATTCGTACTCCATGTCAATGTGTTTATACAGGTATGATTGATCTGAAATAGTTGGATATAGATTGTGGGCAGTTGGCTCGGGCTTACTCTTGAAATATGCCGGCTAAACATTTGTATATGATTCAGGAATATTAGTGGTCAACAAACAGTGGCGTTACTGGGATTTCCGGGTTTGATTATAAGCAATAACTTCACAAGTGAATTTTGCAATCAACAATTGTGTCATGTATCCGTGCGCGCAAACGAAGACACTTTGCCGTGGGTGTAATGGGAAGTTCATTGGGTTTTTTTTATTTTTAACCCTTTACTTAACATGGAAAGCAGACGACATTTGCAAAAAAAATTCTTGAATAACTATTATTTTCATATTTTGTCTAAAAAACATAGGGTATGACCCCTCATTGGAACGAGCTCGACGAGCTCGTTCCAGTGATGGGTCATAACCTATGTTTTAGAGACAAAAAATGAAAATATAATGAAAATTAATTGGCGATTTTTGAAAATAGCGCTGGCCGTTTTTGGTCGTTACGTTAGGTAAAGGGTTAAATAATATAATTATCATTAATAATGAAAAGTAATAAACAGAGTAATCTCTTGACTGGACTGGTTACGTGAAATAATTCATTCGAGGCGAGGGACTATACTGTAAAACACTTGTGCGCAATCGCGCACTCGTGTTTGTACAACGACCCTCACCCCTCATGAATTATTTCACGTAACCAGTCCAGTCAAACGATTACTCTCTATTTATCGCACTCGTTTGATTCGGCGCAGAATACCACTCGAGGCTTCGCCTCTCGTGGTATTCTTGCGCCCAACCAAACTCGTGCGATAAACATTAATCCATTCAAACGCTTGTGCGGTTCTGTCTATTTATTGGCGAGATTTTGATCCACAAATAATAGTCACAAAACTGAGGTGCTGAAAGTGATGTACACACATGGTACACTAATACAAGCAGTAGGAGATGTGGAGATCGTCCCTCACTGGGGGTGGAAGGGGGGGGGGGGTGGGCTATTCGGGGACCTAGGATGTGACGTCATAATCTCGTGACGTTGTTATGTCATGTTTGGCTGTCATGGTAGCCCGTGTAGAGTGGCTGTATTGTGACGTCATCCCCATATTGATACGTAGATCTCCCACCTCCCTCAAGATATATTAACCTCCCTTATACTGCGATATACACTCTAAAAAAAGTTGGGTTAAAAATCAACCCAAATCAAATGGTTTGAGTGAATATAAACCCAATTGGGTTCATATACGTTGGGTTAAAAATCAACCCAAATCAACTTGGTTGAGTGAATATGAACCCAATTGGGTTCATATTCACTCAACCCTGTTCATTTTTAACAGAACTGATGTTGGAGTGTGTTTAGCAGCAGGATCTCTCGGTTGCTAACCCACCAAGAGACGTATCTTAATCAGCAATTCACGGGGAGTGGAACCCGCTGGACATCACTGACTAGTCTACTATGGTCCAAGGCCATGGCCTTCAGTTTTCCATAAAACCTGTATGTGCCCAGGTGTTGAAGTGGCGGACAAGCATATATCAGGGCCATTCTTGGGTGCCGACCAAACCTTATGCACAGTTAAGTATTATTTAGTGGTTTCTTTCATAATGACAGCAATGCAGATAGTATCAGACCACCATTCCAGGTAATAGCGGCCCGATACGCTCCGATGTAGAGATAGGATGCCTGGTCTAGTCCATGGTGTTCCACTTCTGTGTTTTCGTTTTAGAGCGTCTGTGTACATATTTAATACTGGAGGATGACTGCGGGTTTTTAATGGATGTCCCACATGGTTGATTCGGGGGAGGAGGGGTCTGGGTCTCATGGCCGGGGATGTAGCTACATGCTCCTGGATGTGTCCCCTCTGAATTTCCACCTCTCCCTCCGGCTGCCGAACATCCATTTTTGGAATACCACTTGCACCTTCCCACGTTTTCCAACTGCAGAAGAAATCCTAATGCACTCTCTCCAATTGTGTTCGGAATAAATGACCGTTGGATTCTAGAGTTGGATTCTCCTTTGTACAACTAGAAGCCATCTGCGATGCTTCAGTGAGGGACAAAAACTGACTCTAGTCAAAAACATCCTCTGAATTATGGTTAAACATCACAGAATGGCTGTTAAAAACGGCCACAGCCACATATAAAACTCCACGAAATTAACTATCATAGAGCGTAAAATGTTGTTCTGTCCCCTGGGTTTACACTCGATGTCTTCGGCCACTGTCTGGCAACACAATCCTGATCATTTCTCTTAGTGATGCAGGGTTTGTGGAATCTGGGCCCCCAGAGGGATACAAACCATAAACAATTGTTGTAACGGGATACCCATTTTGTAGTATGAACTGTCTGTCGATCCGGTAATTTCAACAACATCCCGGCTTTTCCACCCTTCGCCCTTTATATGATCAAATGTGTCGTCAGTCTGAGCAGTTTCATTCGCCCCGCTCTTTCCAGGACTTGATGTTCAAGAGGTATTCACCGCCGGGAAGTAGTCTGATGAGCTGTGTTGCTCTCTCGTTGTCACCCGGAAGTCCTGTGTCATACGGCCTGCCCTGGCTTCGACGTCGAGCTGAACGTTTATGACACCACGCTCCCAATGACCCTTCACCTCAACTCTCTATGTGAAGACCGCAATGGCGCCGTCTTGTAGGCATCTACCCCAAAATCATTTTGCGTTGAGTATCTCAACCCACAGTACAGTCTGCATCTGGACAGCATTTGGACTGGGGTAGAGACCCGAGAACCCAGGTCGGCAAATCCCTTCTCTGGAGGCGGGGCCTGGTATTACATCTGTGGGGCTTTCACCAATCAAATCATTCTTGACTACCCGGTGGCCACTGCATCTCTGACAAAGCGCCATGCCTGATCTTATCCCAACTCCACACTTACGCTAGGGTTTTGACTCAATGGAACCCCTTGATCTGGAAATCATAACGCCTGCAATGGTCATATTCACAGCTTTTGTGGACAAGACACGTAATCCCACGTAATCCCGGTTGCCCATCTGGGAGTACGGTAACGATTTGTACTAAGGCATACTGCACTTGCATTGAACCGCTACTAACGCTCCTCCTCTTCGGGTAATAATCATGGGATGTGGCTAGAGGTTTCCGATTGGGAGTGTAGGGTAGTGAATTTTCCAATTGGGGAGGGACCGGGAGGGAACCCCCTCCCGGTCCCACCCCTAGGTGGAAATTCACTACCAAACATTTTTTTGAAAATGGCCATGCATGAAAGGGGGCATAAAATTGAATCTAGTAACTGAAATGCCAACACATTTGTGATAGAATTATCAGGTTATTATTATTTGGCATTTTTCTGGGAACTGAATATGTGCTAAACAAATGCTCAGGCTGAGGACTTTGAACAATTCACACTGTCCTATCATTAAATCAGATCTTATGGAGGAATGATCAATTTTTGATGTTTCATCATTTTGTAACTCTGAATGTTTACATGATGTGATTTTGTTGAAGTGCATTTCGAAGGATTTTTTTTTATTACGACAAGTAACTTACTATAGAAATCTCATATCGATTGACATCATGCATACTTATGAAGCTCGGTACTGCGTACACTGTAGTTGTAAATAGTAACAGTTTGAATTTTTTTCGATTTGAAACCGAGTTGGAAATTTGGGAAGCGAAGGAGACACCAAGTATCACCAAAGAAGCTCTAAAATTCAGATAAATGGAATTTCCAACTACTTATGACTTGCCCTCCGAATTTCCAACTATAGGTAATTTTGGCCCGGATTGGGGGGTGGGGGGGGTGACACTCACCCCCACCCACCCCACAGCTCCCCCTGTCGCCACGCCCCTGGTATTAACCGCGTTGTGTCCTTGGGCAAGACATTTCACACCCATTGCCCACGGGTCGGCACGGTGACGTTGTGTACTAAGGCGTCCTGCACATCGATGTTGCACTTGTCTTCAACCTGTGCTAACCCTGCTTGTGTGGAGTTAGTGTGTCGGGGAGCTGACAGTTGCTCGGCGGTTCTCTGCGGGTACTCCGGCTTCCTCCACCCGTAAAACTGTCATGGTAACGATTAGCTAGTGTATATAAGTATGTGACCTTACACCCCAATAAATAAATAAATAAATAAATAAATAAATAAATAAATAAATAAATAAATAAATAAATATCAGCTTACAAACAGATTGCAGTAATTTTCCTAATTTTAAGAGGTTAGTTTAATTTCGCCCAATATATCAGTCGGGGGTAACTTCATATCAGCCTGGCACTGAATGTCGAAGGCTGGTGTGAAGTTACCTAGGGCTATTATCACGGCCAATATGAAACTAATCGAGTAATATATAACCTCTTTATTTATTAAACTAAAACAAATAATTAAAAAAAATTATCATAACTGTGACAGTTTTTTTTGACAATGTTATTGTTTCTCATTCTTTTCACAATGTCCTTGTCTTCTACTCCTGGTTTAGTTATCCGAACGCTTCTGCTCCTGGTTCAGTTATCCGAACGCTTCGGCATGTCCATTGGGGAAGGAAGCCGTGACGTTCGAAAAGCGAAATTACCTCTTCTTCCACCTCGACGAATCTTTGCTTACGACTCTAAATTTTAATGGTGAGTAGGGTTTAATATATTCCCTAGTTTTCTGGGAACCGGGAACGGGAATGAAATTACTCTCAGAACCGGGAACCATGAAATTTCCCGGGTAATATCAAGCAAATTTACGAGGGTAACATGGCGCATTTATTTTAATGATAATGAGCATATTTCATTGGCAATCTCTCATCTCCAAATGGGAAAGTTCTTTTCCCAAGATAAGAATGTAAACCCAAACCCGCTTCAATCTCGTCTTTATTTCCAGAATAACTCGCATTATCACCTCTACCTTCTCCTGCATAAACACCCCCCTCTTCACTGCCGTCACCAGTCTCCTCTGCTTTAAGCAGAGGAGACTGGTGACGGCAGTGAAGAGGGTGTTGATGTTGGAGGAGGTAGTGATCAGTGATACAAGTAATTCTGAAAATGAGGACGAGCTTGAACTTTGAAGCGGGTGAATAAGACCTTGCTGTTGAAAGGGAGGGGGTGTCCTTCAGAACTGGCTGAGAGCTACAGTGATTTGTTGAAAATGATTCGTCAGGAATCGGGACTGTAAAAATTTCAGGTGTGGAAGGGCTGACGAAATCCTACAACAAAGATTCAATTCAGAAAACGCCAGTTCAGTACACAAACTGTACGACGCCTCATTCCCGGTTCCGTGCTGTAGATTTCCCGGGTATATGGGCCGGCTTTCGGAACCGAGAAACCGGGAATTCCTGTTCTCGGGATTAAACCCTAGTGTTGCGATGAATTCTCTGTACAAATCTCCTCTTTCTTCCCTTCATTCACCTAATCATTACCTGTTGCCATCACTAACCCCTCACTATACAAAAACTACCCCTTTTGCCTGATAACGCCAGTTTTACAAATTGATTGATTTCGACGAATAACAGTGAAGTATTTCGATGTAAACAAAATGGCCTCGCCTAGCAACGCATCAATGGGGAAAACTCTTTAGCTTGGTTCACATCGGCCGAGATCAGCGTCATATCCGCCGAGTTTGAAGTCATATCAGCCGAGCTCGATAATGGTCAATTGTGAGAAAGAAAGTTATATCTAAAAAATAAACTTCAACATCGGTAGCCGGCTCGAAAACAGTCTAAAGGATAGACACTTTTAATGACTGTTTGGATAGTTCAGACTGTGTGGTCTTTTGAGATGGTCAGGCACCTTTTCTGGGGGGGGGGGGGGGGGGGAGGCTTCAGCACCTTCACTTTTTTTGCCGGGCCATGTTTTGTTGTATGCACATATTTTAACACCACAAATGACTGGTGAAACAAGGGGCGGATCCAGAGCCACCCCACTCAGAATCTACTGATATTTATTATACAGCATCCATAGGGAGGTCAAAGCCAACTTTGAGGAAATCAAGCCCCTGGGTTGATATTTGGATTCCCTATGGGAACCTGAATTTTAACTTAATGCAATATAGGGAATATTCAAATCAAGTCCCTTGATTAATATTTGGACTCCTTGCGAATACCCGTATTTTAACATCGTACAATAAAAACGAGGTCTGAAGTACCTGAATCCTTAAAAATCTTCTTCATCAGATTCACCAGTCAAAATCTTTTGATATTTGGTATAGAGCAACCTTAGGGGGTCAGGTTCAAGTTTTGTTGAAATCAGTTCCACGGGTGGATGTTTGGGGTTCCCTGTGAGAGCCTGAAATTTAATTAGAGCAATATGGGGATAACCTTTAAAATATTCTTCTCCAGAACCACCTGTCAGATTCTTTGATTTCTGGTATACAACATCCCGAGGGGTTCATATTCAAACTTGTTCAAATCACGACCTTGGGTTAATATTTGGGCTCCTTATGGCAAGCCCGAATTATTTTAAATTGGTGCTATATGAGGAATATTCTTTCAAAATCTTCTTTGACAGAACCCCCAGTCAGCATATTTTGGTATATGGTACACGCCATCTTTAGGAGAGTCAGATTCAAGTTTGTTAAAATCAAATCCCTAGGTTAATATATGGGCTCCATATTGGTCCAAAATGAGAAATAATCTTTAAAAATCGGCTTCTTCAGATACACTAGTCAGAATCTTAGCTTTTGAAAAACATCATCCCCATTGAGGTTAATTTCAAGTTTGTTCAAATCAAGTCCCAGGAATAATATTTGGCTCCCTTTGGGAGCTCGAATTTTAACTTGCTGCAAAACTGGAATATTCTTTACAATCTTCTTCTCCAGAACCACAATTCAGAATCTTCTGGTATTTGGTACACAAAACCCAGAGGAGGGTCAGATTCAAGTTTCTTTAAGTCCCTAGATTCATATTTGGGTTCGCAATGGGAGCCCAAATTTTAATTTAGTGTGATATGACGAATAATCTTTAAAATCTCCTTCGTCAGCTCCACCATTCAGAATTGATTGATATTTGATATGTACCATCCTGGAGAGGAGCGTAGATTCAAAGTTGTTCAAGTCAAGTCCCTAGGTTGATATGGGTTTCCTAGTTTTGCATTACAGGAAATCTGGGCGTCATATTTGTGGTAGTATCTCAATACGAGGAAAAAGTCATTTGACATGGACAACAGAATTTTAGTTACCAACATGACTTCATTCCTGTGTAGTGTTAACTATAGCATTAGATGCTAATTAAATCCTTCTTTAAACAACTTTGTCAGGTGAGCTCTTCAACCACCCCCAACTCCCCGGGGCTCTTTTTGCTCTTTGCATAGTCCTCTGTGTGAAAAAGTGTTGTCTTCTTTGTACTGAAGCCGAGTATACGTCAGATGCCCTCAAACAGGTCAGAGAATACCAAATCTAGTTCCGACATGATATGACTCTGGCTACTAAAAGTATCATAAAACCCAAATAAGCAAACAAATGAACACATCAAAAACCAATTTGCTCACCGTTGCTTGGTGGTTCTCTCCGGGTATTCCGGCTTCCTCCATCCGTAAAACTGTCCGACACAAGTTGAAGCTGGCTGTTGGACGTGTCGTTGAAAGCCAGTAAATAAATAAATAAATAAATAAATAAATAAATAAATAAATAAAATACACTCTAAAATCAGTTGGGTTAAAAAGCAACCCCAAATCAACTGGGTTGAGTGAATATGAACCCATTTGGGTTCATATTCACTCATCCCAATAGATTCGGGTTAATTATTTTAATGAATTCGATAATATAGCCTGAATAATCTTGTCTGTTAAGATCAAGCTTGCAGGCGGTAAGGGGCCTTATAAATTGAATGGATCTTTGAACCTTTCAGTCATAACTTGTTCATTCTGTGACCACAAAGTGATTGAAGACGAACGCCACTTTGTGATGGAATGCCCTAAGTATAATGTCGCACGACAGAAGTTGTGGGGTTTTATACAACACGGGGAGCGAACATTCCTTGGTATGAATAACAATAATAAGTTTCTCTACATCATGGGAAATGCAGATCCTGCCCCTTGCAATGTGGTCTGCTGTGCCGTGCGTGAGTTTTTTCTCTTTCGTAAAAATTCGTAAGAAATATTTGTTGTCAGTTTTAAATGATAAATGTCGGCCTAACATTGTCTACTGTATTTGTGCATACTGCCCATGTGGGTGTAATATTGCAATAAATCTATTCTATTCTATTCTATTCTAACACCGTGTAAGCATACCGATGTTGACAATAAAAGCAACGAGCCATCTTATCATGGCGTTTTATTTGTAATGCGTGTGCTAAAAGCAGACCACACAGTGACAATATGTTGGATAGTTAGTGAACTCGTCCAGGGGCGAAAATGACCCATTGGGAAGAGTAAACCTGATTTGTTGCGACTGTGATGGCCAAGCCCCGACTGACCAAATACTCCAACTACATCATCTATCAGCCAGGACTGTACTTCCGAAACTCTAGACGTTTTTGAAATTTATTTTTAGATTTATAGAATATATATTATGTACTAGTTGTGACGTGGCATATTATTGTAATTAACTCTTAACCCACTGTGTATTTTCAAACTATTTTTTATCGAATCTAGTCATGGCTGCTTTGAAGCAGCCATGACTAGATTTGAAGAAAAATTCATGTAAATTTAACTCAAGAAAAAATAATTGGTCAAAAAGTCAAATCAATTGACAGGTGGAAGTGTGGTGGAAGATGTCCAAATTATACCTATTTCAGTAACAGCAATTTCTTGTTGTAGGCAGGAATGTCCGCCAGCAGTGTGCAATAAGTTAACTCGTGCAGCTACTTCAAATTAGTGATGCTGGGTCTCCAACGGCCTGAATCAGGTACTACAGACCTCGTTTGTATTGTAATAGATTTAAGCAACGTCGAGCCCGGTTATTCCTTGGATCGGTGACCGTCTGAGCGATCGATTCGGACTCCCGCGTTGTGTCCTTGAGCAAGGCACTTAACCCTGATGTCCACATGGGGGGGACGATGACGCCTTGTACTAAGGCGTGCTGCACGTCGATGGTGCGCATGTCTTCAACCAATCTAACCCTGCCTGTGCTGCAGTGCGGAGTTACGATGTTGGAGAGCTGACAGCTGCTCGTCGTTGCTCTGTGGTTCTCTCCGGGTACTCCGGCTTCCTCTACCCGTAAAACCTGCACCGACACGATATGACCCTGGCTGTTAATGTGTCGTTAAACCCTAATAATAAATAAATAAATAAATAAATAAATAAATAAATAGAAGTGCGGGAGCCATGTCTAGAATCGTCGACATCTGGGACACAAAGCGACCGATTTTCCACGCGTCTAAGAGATCCTGAACAACCACGCTGGTTGGCAAATGTCCCTCATACCTCCACCGCTACACCATTCCCACTTTCTTAAAAATTCACCCGCCGTGACTCTCACCCCAGATTCCACCTCGTAGCGATCGAAACATTCACCGTGGTCCACTAGAGCACACACGATGCTACCAACTACTGAACCTGTGGCAACCGCGTTGTGTCCTTGGGCAAGACACTTCATCCCCATTGCCCACGTGGGGCACTGTGGCGTCGTGCACTAAGGCGTAGTGCATGTCGATGGTGCACCTGTCGTAAACCAATGCTAACCCTGCTTGTGTGGAGTTTGTATGTTGGGGAGCTGACAGTTGTTCGCCGTTGCTTGGTGGTTCTCTCCTGGTACTCCGACTTCCTTCACCCGTAAAACTGTCGTGGTCATGATTAGCCATTGTGGAGAAATATGTGACCTTAAACACCAATAAATAAATGAATAAATAAATGAATAAATAAATAAATAAATAAATAAATAAATAAATAAATAAATAAATAAATAAAGGGCTGGTCACGGCACCAATGTAACAGACTGAGAGAGAAGTCTGGGAGCCGAGGCTCGAACCGTCGACCTCTAGCACACAAAGCGACCGATTCACCACGGGTCTGAGAGATCCGGACCAACCAAGTTGGTTGGGAAATGGTCCCTATACCTCGACTACCACGGGACATTATGTCTGACTGTGCGTGACTTAAGTCCAGGTTTCAAAATTTATCAAACAAAGTAAAAGTGATATGATATCTTGGACTGCAATGTAGATGAAAATGTCCCGACTCTAACCCTTTACCCAACGTAAAGGCCAAAACCGGCCGGTGCGATTCACAAAAATCGCCAATTAATTTTCATTATTTTTTTCATTTTTTGTCTCAAAAACATAGGTTATGACCCCTCTTTGGAACGAGCTCGTCGAGCTCGTTCCAAAGAGTGGTCATAACCTATGTTTTTTGAGACACAAAATGAAAAAAAAATTAGTTATTCAGGAATTTTGTTTGCAAGTGTCTTCTGCTTTTCATGTTAGGTAAACGGCTAAACATTATTTGCGGGGAAAAAAAATCCTCCTTCGCAACGCCACTGAGCTCATCATAGAGTGGACATCCAGGACTGACACTCTCCTTCAAAATCACGCAATAGTCGTTTCGTTGTGGAAGGCAAAAGAGGAACCATCTGGTTCGCTCTTAAAACAAGCACTTATCATCCAAGGAATGGATTCAATGGAATCCACAAGGTTCCTAAAATCTAGCCATAACCCATTTGAATATTGAGAGTAGACTAAACACGTGTTTATAATAGTTCGGTGGTTGAGAAAATTTATGCTAGATGTAAAGAAGATATGATTCCACCACATGTATTAACATCAAACACAACTCACAAGGAATCTAAACGTTATAAATTCTCAATAACCCGTAAGAGGACAGATATAATGTTTGTTTGGTAGTATAACTTGATTATTCCTCCATCAGACGGGGTTCATCCTCTTGTAAAATGATGTTTCCCACGAGAAAATTAATATAGCGTGTTTCAAAACCAGATGTTGGATGAATATTAAGCATTCTAATATATTGCTGTTAGAACTGAAAATAAAGGATGTGAGTGACGCAGTGGTTGCTTCCGTTTCTCATTCATTTCGATGTTTTCTCATTATACAATAGTCGGTACTGTTTACAAATGCCTCATTCTCCTCTTTGCGTTAATGCGGTACACAGTTCGAATTGTTCGTACTTAGCCCTCATTCAGTTAATTTTCCTTGATGTGTAGAAGAAAGTCCAAGTATGCGGGCCTTGTGTTACTGCACGGTAAGGCCACCCCTGTCCGTCTGTCTGTCTGTGTCTGTCTGTCTGTCTGTCTGTCTCTCTCTCTCTCTCTCTCTGTCTCTCTCTGTCTCTCTCTCTCTCTCTCTCTCTCTCTCTCTCTCTCTCTCTCTCTCTCTCTCTCTCTCTCGTATTGTTCAGTAATTCTTTTCTCAAGTTATTCTTTACCCAAAGCACACACATGCTGGAATAAGGTACCAACATGTTTCGTATAGTAATATCGATTCTCATTTTTTTTATTTAAAGAGCACTTTGGTGCCGAATTCTGGTGTAACGAAATTTTTGGCCAGTCGCAGTTTTCAGATAAAAAGGCCCACATTGCCCATGAATCTCAACAGCTGTTTCGTTTGCATGCACAAAGGGATATCGCCATCATAATGCATTGCCTTTCTTTGCTACTCAGAGTCTACCTCTCCTGTCCCCAAGTCAAAATTGCTGTCTAAAGTAGTGGTTGTCCATGTGTAACCATTACTCCCTGTCCTCTGGTATCGGCGATTGTAAAAACTACAAAAGTTAGGTGCGTCCTTCCGGATCCGCCTAACAAGAATAGTATACCAGGGTAGACCCCACCCCGCCCCACCCCACCCCATCCCTACAGACCTAGAAAAACATATGGAAGTCGAGTTATAAATCGACAATAATCCCATTACACCGTATTTCAATGACGAGCTTCATAAACTATTCGAATGGTGCTCTGTGACCAATTAACCATTTCGCTGCTGTGCAATTTGGTAATATCCTGTGCTGAATCATATATTGGAGGGAAAAGTGAAAAAAATGAAAGCGCCAATAACGTTCACGTATTTGTAAATTTAAAACTGTTATTATACAGTACGTGGATAGTGTATTATCTCTAAATCACCCCTGGAGTGGCGATTCCACCCAAGCAATAATTGCAGATTTGTTGCAAACCATAACAAGCACAAGCAAAGTTCCAGCCCATGGACCTCCGGGTTAAACCCGGAGGTCAATTGGCTGAAAAATTGTTTGTGATTTTTGTCCATATGTGCAGAATTTGAAAGTGATACTTTGGGTGATACCTCCACTCTACGGGTGATTTTGTTACAATCCATTCTCCAGGTACTGTATATTGGAACAACGTTGACTGACAATGTTTCCAAAACTACTCCCAGCCACACTCCATAAATCTCAAAAGAAAAGACGTCTAGTCGTCTTGAATTTAGTTCCTATTTAATGGACTGATTATGTAGTCCAAACTTTGCTCCACAGGCCGTTATATAATTTTTGTTTTGTTTTGTCGCCGTGTGGTACAGGACAACAAAAAACAATTATATATGTTGGGACAAGTTTGGACTATTGAGTTCGTTGTTGCCTCGGGTATTTCGGAATTTACATTGACGCGAAAAATGGTTGAGATCAAATGGATAATACCATATCGTCTGTCGCTTGCATTTCATATAACATGCGTTCTACTGAGAATAACAACGAGCTATGATATCCATTCCCTGTACATGTATGGGGTATCTCCGTACTCAGTACGAACTTTTCGCACAGGCCGTCAACAGTTGGTTCCGTACTCAATATGGACCTGTAGCAGCGAAAGGGTTAATGCTGAATGCTAAGAAAACCTCGTATATCATACTTAATCCAAATAAAGGCAGGAACAATAAACTTTGTCAAGAGGTAAAAATAAATAACCAAACCTTTAACAAGGTTGGGGCCACTGAAACAGAAAAATATGTGAAATTCTAAGGAATTAGCATTTATGAACACTTATCCTACAAGGCTCACATATCCCGATTATGCTCGAAAATCGCGCGCGCAAACTATAGTCTCAACAAAGTTAAAAATGTCCTCCCTCACGGAGCTCTGAAAACATTGTATTACGCCCTCATATATACATAGCCATTTGGAATACGTAATCCAACCATGGGGCAACTCAGGAGCTATCAAAAAAACTAGCTGCCTTGCAAAAGCGATCATTACGAATAATTAATAACAAAAAGTATAATTCTCATACAGATCCCCTGTTTATCCCTTTACCTAACCTGAAAAGCAGACGATACTAGCAAAAATAATTCTGAATAACTAATTTTTTTCATTTTTTTGTCTCAAAAACATAGGTTATGACCCCTCGTTGGAACGAGCTCGACGAGCTCGTTCCAACGAGGGGTCATAACCTATGTTTTCGAGACAAAAAATGAAAAAAATAATGAAAATTAACTGGCGATTTCTGAGAATAGCGCTGGCCTTTTTTTGGCCGTTGCGTTAGGTAAAGGGTTAAAGAAAACCAAATACTCAAGGTTGATGATTTGTTTAAGCTACATGCAGTACTGTTCGTGTTTGACTGGCAGAACGGCAGATTACCGGTTTCTTTCAATGATATATTTAAAATTATAGACAATCCGTCCGGTAGGACAACCAGACAGTCGGGCCCCCTACACATAGAAAAAGAACGGACCCAAACTCTGGATAAACTTCCTTTATACTCCTTCCCGAAACTATGGAATGCTCTGGGCGACACAACTCGTAATATTAGCGACAGAAGCATGCTTAACTTCCATATTCATTTCCTCATTTTCCAATTATGTCAACTGCAATAATCCCTACTGCCCCCCGATTGCACTTCGTAAACTTGGATATTGTCAAAGTCATGCTCTGCGTCTTCATCTGGAATTCTCGTTTTGTGCAACATGTTGCGCTTCCTCTACATTTGTGCTATGTAAAATATTATATGGACACAATTAAGAACTTGTAAACAATAATCTAAACAAATAAATTATAACATTCGTCATCCTAGTATGATGATGTAGCTAACGTAGACTCCACGCCCAAACATCATGACCAACCTCTTTGTCGCAGTTGAAACGATACAAACTTCACAATGGGACTTGTTACCGCCCTAATGTGTTATGATGAGTAGTGGAGGGAGTCCTATAAGCAGGTTGCTTCTTGCCAACCTTGAAGCACCATCTTTCCGCTGGCGCATATGAAGAACCAAACCTCCAGTCCCAGAAAAGAAATGAATCGATCGTCATTCTCCATCATGACTGTGTCACATAATGGTTCTAAGTTCATTCATTTTGTCACAGTCTGTTTGCAATCACCCTATCTTCCAGGGTGTGGCAGGTAGACAGCCAATCAGGCTATGCCACTTCCCACGGTATATAACTCATTACATTTGTGCAATATGTTTATTTGTAACCATTTTACATGTATGTGTGCCGTGAATAAAGAATCTGAATCTTAGTCACTTGACCAGTGACCAAGCCAGACAATAAGCAGACTGTCATCTGCAAAATGAGGTCCCCAGAGGGTGAATTTAGTGATGCTACCCTGCATAGCAGGGTAGCATCACTAAATTTACCGTCTGTGGATCTCAATCTGAATCAGGGTCTCAAAACTAAACAGAAAGAGAGGTACTCGGAGGATAAATTGGCCCACTGTATGGGATAACATCATCAAATTGTCCCTCTGGTGACCTCATTCTGCAAATGTCAGACTGCTTATTTTCCGGCTTGCAAGTGACGCCATGTTTGTTGTAATGGTAAGTTTTCTGTGTGGCCATGCTGTGACGTCATTACTATATTTATGTGCGGTGTCAGTAGAATACGCAGCGGATGTTGTCAGATGATACGTGTTTCCTTGTCCATTTTGTTTACTAGAGGCTGCCATCTTGATTTCTGTTTTGTGGCGTGGTTACTATGAGGTCGATTGATTGGTAGTGGGAGTGTTTGGAGGATATGGTCGATTCTATGGAAGTATGTCGAATCACCAAAAAGACAGAAACGGACCTGCCAAGGCCGTCATCTTGAAGGTGTACTCGATTGGTATTGGTAGCAGGTTGTGATGCTGGGTCTTCAATAGTACGTGGTGTCCATCGATGGGAGTACTTTTCTGGCACGAATCCTCCCCCCCCCCCCCCCCCCAAAAAAAATCCTCTTTTTTTCTATCCTGGACCCCATTCTGCCTATTCCAAACTGTTGTCTACCTGCCCTAGTCCCAATTCTGGTTACGCTCGTCCAAAGAATTCAGGTGCTAGCCACTTCAGGCTTTTCCTCCTTAGACTTAAGACTTTTCTCGGCATTGGGTGATACTCATGATGTGGTGATGTACGATTAGTAGATAAAAAGACTGAGCAAGTGATGCCTGATGATATACAGGAACCCAGTTACAGAAATAGGGACGCGGCATATCAAACATCGATATGAAAACAGATCGTTTCATGGAGAAACCAGTAAGTTTTTCCTCGGTTATTCATTGCACCAACTTGAAGACATTTCTCAGCATTCATAAACCAGCAAAAGAAACAAAAGGAAAGTCGGCGAAACAACAGAAGGAACAAGTCGACATTAAAAGATGATCTCTAATGGGTCGTAATTTCATGTGAAATTGTGACGGATTGAGATTCTTTTTATCACATGATGTATAATTTAACCCTTTCTCTGCTACAGGTCCATATTGAGTACGGAACCAACTGTTGACGGCCTGTGCGATAAGTTCGTACTCAGTACGGAGATACCACATACATGTACAGGGAATGGATATCATAGCTCGTTGTTATTCTCAATAGAACGCATGTTATATGAAATGCAAGCGACAGACGATATGGCATTATCCATTTGATCTCAACCATTTTTCGCGTCTATGTAAATTCCGAAATACCCGAGGCAACAACGAACTCAATAGTCCAAACTTGTCCCAACATATTTTATTGTTTTTTGTTGTTCTGTGCCACGCTGTGACGTCAGCTGAAAATACTAATATAATCCTGCTGTCAAGACTTCTTAACAGGTTGAGTACAAGAAGCCACTATCAGGGCTTTCAAAAATGAGGATACCAGAGCAAAAGTCAACACTTCCCTTGCTTATATTTCATATTCAGTCAAACACAAATAATATTTCGTTTATCTAAATTTTTGCCTTTGAGCACTCTCCAATAATTTGTAATAAAACAAGTATTGAATAACAAATTCAGACCACCAAAAATAATCTAGCCCTCAACCAGATAATCACTTATGTGAAAAATATCTTGTTATTTGTATTTTCCGACTTTTGACGTCGCATTTTGAAAAATGTTGAAGAAATATGCAGAACCACACTGTCAGGGACACCCGAGGCCCCGTAAGGCCTGGGCTGACGTGGGGTTATTTAGTCCCGCTGATGAAGTTGCGGGAAAATTAGACCAACGTGGAGGGTCGGAATCCAAGTGTCGCGAACTCGGCGCAGAGAGCAGAGTTAGACCGACGCCGTGATTCCTCCTCTGCCAAATTGGCCTGAAATAGGTTCGATTTCCGTTAGGTGTGATTCCTAATCACTTCAGGCTGTATAATGGAAAGAATGATTTGAAGTAACAACGATTCTTTTATTTACACATAAAAATAAATCCGTTTCAATATTTCAACAATCAACAATTCGATTCTTTTCACAGAAAATGGGTCGCTACGGTTAAATAATTCTAAACAATCATATAGTCATTCTATAGCCCTGTACTGGCGCTATAGTCTACACACTGGAAATGTTACTACCGTGAGCTCGCCATAAGAGCTTCACAAATCTGAAATGTTATTACTGTGAGCTCGCCATAAGAGCTTCACCCGCTTAGGCTCAAATGTCAACGTCTGCGCGTAACTGTACCTCTGGCTGTCGGAGGGTTCCGACCAGCGATGTTCGTCATCTATAAAGCCACCGTACTTCTGATTTGGGTCAGATATTGTCTACTCATACCTTATGTGCCTTTTGAAAGTCCTCCGTGAAAGTCCTATTGAAATATTCACCGTTCCTGGTTGAATTCACGATTCACAAATGCCCCTTTTTGTGCTAGGGCGAAATTGTCACTCACACCGATCTCCAGTCGGTATTACGATACTTCGACAGCAAAACAAACTACTCAGAACGCAATCAGTCTGACGCTTCAAAGGGTTAATACGCACAATACAATTAACCTACACTTCTGACTACTGCAGGCCGATACCTGCTACTCGACAATCTAAACTTTAACGTTCCACCTGGGGTGTTCCTTCTCACGAATTCGGCCCCGTAGCCGCCTATCAACGTTAAGCTAAATCAATCATGGAATGCCCTCTCTGGCGATTCCAGCCGTGTCAGGGTCCTGTGATCGAAGGTACCCTTATGCCAGGAAACAGAGTCCTCCTGTCCTGGACTTTACCAACGCGTGTGTGACCCCAAGTGTGTGTCTAATGCTCTGCTCTTCCAGGTATATATACTTTTTACCCTAAACTGTCAGGTGGACCGACGCTCATCTGTCCACCTGTCAAAACGGTGGGCGATGACATATATCGAGACAGAATCAATACAAGTCATCTCGCGCGTGACTTAACGGTGACTTCACTTGTCGAGAAAACCGATTCGTTCTTGCCATGATTGTTACCTAATGATCAGGTGACGATGCGATAGACATTTCTATCGTTTTAGAATCTCGTTTCTCAATTGACCGTGACGACATCTTGACACGAACCGATTACGTCTCGTTAGACTCGCGACTACTGTATAAGTTAAATGAGATTAGACCTTATCTAACATACCGTTTCTCCCCTGGGTCCCTGCGCTAAAGCTGGATATACACCACGTGTGTTTTTCCAGCTTTACAGAGAAGTGAAATTCCTGTAGGTTTTTCGCCTTGATGCGGAATATATTTTGAACTTACAATATCTTTAAATATGAGGCCCCTTGCCCCTATATTTAGGCTGGCTTTGCCCTGACAACTCCCTTCCCGAGAGAAACACCCTGTGTATCTCTTAAAACACAATGGGCAAAGCCACGCACGCTCGCCACTCACACCTTTTTACAATCTACCCATCATGTTCAAGACTACAAAACTGTGCCCTAGTGGTCGTGGGGTTCATGACCGGGCTCATGCGCCGGCCATACCGATTCCCACGACACACACGCTACCACATGCTCCCGTCTTGCGGGTTTACATATGGAGAGTAGCCTTATTCTTAGATTTGCAGCACTCTCTCTCTCTCTGTAATACTATATATTTACACCTAAACATACACATTTTTATACACATTCGCCCATTTTGCAAACAGTTCACTTGGCACTCACTCCGACGAGCAACACCGTCCGCGCCTTTGCGTCAGATGGGTTAATTCCAACGGAGTGTAACTTCGCCTCCCATTCCCCTATGACTTGTGAAGGGGCAAACGACCCCTGCATTATGTTGAGCCTCACCCTCGCAAAGCTCAACTAGGGCATTAAAATTGTGACGCACACACTCACACATTCAACACACAGATTTCCCGACCGTGCCTTTGCGACAGACGGGGTTAGTGTATCCCACACTTACAAAAACTCGACACACAGGCTCCCAGTCCACGCACATGCGACGAACGGGGCAGTGTATCTCACATTCGCACTCACAACCAACTCTAGTCAGCAGTTAGAGCAATAATAATACTAAAAATAAGAAAATTCCTTCCGGGCCTTAACACCGGGTTTACGAAACTCATACCGCTATCCTTGGCGGCTGAGGTAATCGGCCGCCACGTTATCTTTGCCCTTAACGGCCTCGATCCTAAACCGGTAATTTTGCAGCAGGAGGGACCATCTCATTATCCTGCTGCTTTCTACCTTACATTTCTGGATGTATGTGAGCGGCTTGTGGTCCGTGTGGAGCACAAACTCTCGGCCGTACAAGAAGTTTTGAAACTTCTTCACGGCAAACACCAGTACCAAACATTCTCGTTCGATCACTGAGTAGTTTTGCTCCCTCGGGAGGAACTTCTTACTGGCGTACGCTACAGGGAAATGGCCGTCAGTGTGTTCCTGTAGCAGGGCAGCTCCCACCCCCGCATCGGACGCGTCGGTCTGGACGACGAATGGCTTTGAAAAATCTGGGAGTCGCAAGACCGGTGAACTGACCAAGATATCCCTCAAGGTGTTGAACGCCCGGTCTTGGTGGGGTCCCCAGTTCACCTTGTTGGGTTGTCCTTTCCTTGTAAGGTCGGTCAAGGGTGCGGCTACCTCCGCGAAATTTGGCACGAACTTCCGATAGTAGCCAGCTAAACCCAGGAAGGATCTTACTTGACGTTTGGTCTGGGGTGGTTTGGCGTCACGCATTTTCCCCTACTTCTCCTCGTCCATGGTTACTTTCCCCTCACCGACCTTATGACCCAGGAACTCTATGGTCCGGAAACCTATCAGGCATTTCGAAGGTTTCACGGTGAGTCCGGCCTTTCGCAGCTTGTGAAAAAGGGACCGGAGGACGCTGACATGTTCCGCCCAAGTCCTTGTGTTGCCCAGGATGTCGTCCACATAGTGTTCCACGCCCCTCAAATCCTCCAACAGTCTCCTCATCATACGATTGAACGTGGCCCCGGCGTTGACCATCCCAAACGGCATCTTTTTAAATTGGTAGCAGCTGTCGGGCGTGGTGAAAGCGGTCACTGGCCGATGTCTCGTCTCGACGGGGATTTGCCAGTAGCCCTTACTCAGGTCGATTTTGCTGAAATATTCAGCTTGCTGCAGTTTGGACAGTATGGCCTCTATATCACCCATAGGCTCGTTGTCAAACTTGGTGACAGAATTCAGCCTCCTGAAGTCGATGCAGAAACGGAGGCTACTATCCTTTTTCTTCACGAGGACCACAGGGGAGTTGTAGAGGGAGTTTGATGGCTCGATGACCCCCGCCTCCAGCATCTTTTTGACTTCCTCCCGCACATCCTGTCTTTTTGAGTAAGGGATGCTGTAGGGCCTCACCCTCACTGGGTCCGACGTCGTGTGCTCGGCCAGATGGGTGGTTCCGGGACTATCGGAGAACACGTCCCCGAACTCCTGCAATATATGCCGAGGCTTCTTGCCTCTGGCAGTCGTCCAGTGCATCGTCGATGCGCACGTCCCTATACGTTTCCGTCCCGTCGACCTCCCCAAGAACAAGCAGGTTTTCGTCATCTACGACGCCGGCCTCGTCGTAGTAGTCGCTCTCGATGACGGCCATAGCCGCGGCCTTTTGGGGCACCGAGGGGTTGGGGTTGCCCTCCCCAGCCTTAACAGGGGTTGGCTCTCCCTCCCTCTCGCGGTATAGTCTGAGCAGGTTGGCGTGGTAGACCTTGCTCTTCCCCTCTACGTTCACTCGGTAGTCCGTCCTGTTTATGACCTCAGTGACGTCGAAAGGCCCTCTCCACTGGAGTAGCAGCTTGTTGTGCTCAGTTGGGAGGAGCACTGTCACTTTCTGACTGACCTCGAATTGCCTGTTCCGCGTTCTCCGGTCGTAATGGTACTTGTACTTGCCTTGGGCCTTGTGCAAGCTTTCCCTGGCCAGGCGACATGTTTCCTCTAATTTGTTCCGGAGGTCGAGGACATATTGGTAGGTGTTACGAACCTCAGGAGTATCCGTCCCCGTCCAGAGCTCCTTCAATGCCTGCATGGGCCCCCTCACTGTTCGTCCATAGAGCAGTTCGAACGGAGAAAATCCGGTGCTCGCTTGTGGCACCTCCCTGTAGGCAAAGAGGACGGCCGGCAGGTAGCGGTCCCAATCCTTGGGCCGCTCCTGGCACATCCTTTTCAGCATATCTTTCAGAACGCCATTGAACCGTTCGCAGAGCCCATTGCACCTTGGGTTGTACGGGGTGGTGAAGATCTGCTTCACAGACACCAACCGGCATACCTCGTCGAGCATCCCCGACGTGAACTGCGAACCTCTATCGCTAAGGATTTCCTTCGGAAAACCGAGCCTACAGAAAATCTCGAGGAGTGCTTCGGCAACTCGCTCGGCTTCGATCCTCGGCAAAGCTATCGCCTCGGGGTACCTCGTGGCGTAGTCCACGACAGTCAGGATATACCTGCTGCCCTTGTCGGAAACAGGAGAGATCGGTCCGATCAAATCCACTCCGACCCTGTCGAATGGCGCATCCATGAGAGGCATCTCTCCCAAAGGTACCCTCTGGACTTTCCCCTTTGGGACGGTTTTCTGGCAGACGTCACATGACCTGCAGAACCTCGTGGCGTCGCCTGTGATGCCAGGCCAGTGGAAGCTGGACGTGATTCTATCGAGGGTCTTCCTGGTCCCTAGGTGGCCCCAACCACGGACTCGTGAGCCAGGGTCATGATCTGCTTCCCGAATTCCTGAGGCACCAGAATCTGTCGTGCCTCAATAATTGTCTGGCCACGGGGCTGCTCGTGTTCCCTGTAAAGCACCCCCTTCCTTACGGATAACTTAACTCGCCCCTTACCCCTGGTGGCGACACTGTCACCACTTTTGGCGAGGTCCCAAAATTTCTTCAGTGTGGGGTCACTGGCTTGGGCGCTCTTGAGATCGTCGGTATGAACTTCGCCCACGGCTTCGGCCGGAACATTCAGTGGTCGGATGGGCCTTTTTGCCTTTGCTGCCTGGGACCTCGTAACCACGGCCGATGCCTCGGCGGGTGCCGACCAACTTCTGTCTGGGTTATTGCTAACACCAGGGATATTTCCGATCACGAGATCATACACCGGGTCTTCCATGCACATGGCCTCCACCTCACCGGTGTAGAAAGGCGTGTCCACTTGCACCCTCGCCAGCGGAAAACGCCTAAGTGTCCCATCTATCTACACACACAGGTGGTCACCCCCCGGTGAGCTGTGTGTCGCTCACGAGGCGCCTCCTGATCGCAGCGCTACTGCAGCCAGTGTCGCGAAGCATCTGTACCTCCTGCTGGCCGACGTACCCGGTGTAAATAGGCATGGTGCCCCCGGCGGAGGGGTGACTTTCACACATTCCGCTGATTATGGGAATGATTCTCCCACCTTCCAGCCTTAGCTGTCCCTCCTCGATGCAGTCGCGGAGAGGACTGCTTTCTGGGCCTATGGTTTCGCACAGCACTGCGGTTTGCCTGTTGTTCCCTGGCCTCTCGCCACCCCTTCGCCTCCAGTCCTTCGGGGAGGGGTCTCTCCTCCCCTTTTGCGCTGTACCCCCGGCCCCCTGCTGGGATGGTCTAGAGTTCCCTGTGGCCTTGACCTGTCGCTGCCAACAATCTCTGGCCATATGTCCCCGTTTGTTGCAGATGAAACAAGTTGTGTCTTTGGGGGCGTTCCCATTCCGGCTGGCCTGCGATGCAGGCGGATTGGGGTGGTGTTGCCTTACAGGTGCCATTGCCAACCCGTTTGCCCCACCCCTAGCCGATTTGGGTGCGTTCACACTCCCACCGTGGGCCTGGATGTAGCGTTCTGCCACAGTTGCCATCTCATCATAGGTGGGCGGACCCCTTTCCTTGATGAACAGGCCCAACTCCTTGGAGCATGTAGTTAAAACTGCTCCCAGAGAAAGAGATCACGCAGGGCTCCATATGACTCATTCACTTCTGCGAGATCAGTCCAGCGGTCAAAGTACCGCCTAGCTCGGGCAAAATACTGAGGTACTGTTTCTCCCTTCTCCTGCTTAATCTCTCGGAACTTGGTCCGGAATCCTTCTTCAGTGAGCTGGTATCTCCGAAGGATGGCATTCTTCAGCTCACCGTAGTCGTTAAGAAGTGCAGGAGGCATACTGGTATAAGCCTCGAGGGCTTTACCTGACAACAAAGGGCTCAAGCACATAGCCCATGTGTCTTCTGGCCACATTTGACTGGAGGCAAAAACGCTCGAACCTCTCCAAGTACGAGTCCAAGTCATCTGTGTTTTCATTAAAATGAGCGAGGTGGGGGCGTGGGGCATGAATTGCTACCCCTGCACTCCCGTCCCCTGAGCGCCGACTTCCATTCTCCACATCGGCCCTTGCTCTGAGGAGCTCTAATTCTCTCTCGTGCCTCTGTTGTTCTAATTGGGCTTCTCTCTCTCTCGCCTCATTTGCTAATTGAATCTCTCTCTCTTTCGCCTCCCTTGCTGCTTGAGCCTCTCTCTCCCTTGCGTCATTACGTTTCTGCTCATCTTTAACGAACTTCTGAAGTTCAGCTCCCTCAAGGCCCATTTCCTTGCCTAATGATACCAGTTGGGCGAGGGGTGTAACAACATCCATTTTGATTTTTTCTTTCTATCTTCAACACTCGTCAGAAAGAATGAAGAAGGAAAAGAAAGAAAGAAAAAAAATATGGCAATTGATCCTAATTTACCTCTGTAATTTAACGTAATTAAACGCCCCAAATATTCTGAAACCTACCGCAGTTATAGTGGCTATTAAGTATCCTTTTGGGGACTACTGTATTGCGATATTAAACCCTTGAACGGCATCAACTGACCGAAGGCGTCAAAACCTAAACAGAACCGCCGTTAAAATAAAACAAAATTTCCATATAGCCATTTTTTTACCTTTTAGAAATATCCTGGTTAGCGCTCGCCAATCAATGTCAGGGACACCTGAGGCCCCGTAAGGCCTGGGCTGACGTGGGGTTATTTAGTCCCGCTGATGAAGTTGCGGGAAAATTAGACCAACGTGGAGGGTCGGAATCCTAGTGTCGCGAACTCGGCGCAGAGAGCTGAGTTAGACCGACGCCGTGATTCCTCCTCTGCCGAATTGGCCTGGAATAGGTTCGATTTCTGTTAGGTGTGATTCCTAATCACTTCAGGCTGTATAATGGAAAGAATGATTTAAAGTAACAACGATTCTTTTATTTACACATAAAAATAAATCCGTTTCAATATTTCAACAATCAACAATTCAATTCTTTTCACAGAAAATGGGTCGCTACGGTTAAATAATTCTAAACAATCATATAGTCATTCTATAGCCCTGTACTGGCACTATAGTCTACACACTGGAAATGTTACTAC
Organism: Pictodentalium vernedei; assembly: GCA_031216915.1. Taxonomy (NCBI): domain Eukaryota; kingdom Metazoa; phylum Mollusca; class Scaphopoda; order Dentaliida; family Dentaliidae; genus Pictodentalium; species Pictodentalium vernedei. The sequence continues at coordinate 327,695,225 of CM062288.1, read as the reverse complement.
CGTGAGCTCGCCATAAGAGCTTCACAAATCTGAAATGTTATTACTGTGAGCTCGCCATAAGAGCTTCACCCGCTTAGGCTCAAATGTCAACGTCTGCGCGTAACTGTACCTCTGGCTGTCGGAGGGTTCCGACCAGCGATATTCGTCATCTATAAAGCCACCGTACTTCTGATTTGGGTCAGATATTGTCTACTCATACCTTATGTGCCTTTTGAAAGTCCTCCGTGAAAGTCCTATTGAAATATTCACAGTTCCTGGTTGAATTCACGATTCACAAATGCCTCTTTTTGTGCTAGGGCGAAATTGTCACTCACACCGATCTCCAGTCGGTATTACGATACTTCGACAGCAAAATAAACTACTCAGAACGCAATCAGTCTGACGCTTCAAAGGGTTAATACGCACAATACAATTAACCTACACTTCTGACTATTTTTATCGGATCACAGTTTTTTTTTTTTTTTGATTTGAATAATTGCCGATTTTTTTATTAAATCACATTCAGTAATTTATGTAGATTTCCTGAACTGGGCGAAGGTCAAGAAAGGCACTCTGTAGTTTAGGAGACTCCACAAATAAAAACAAAATAAAAAATCTTAGATATCTTGCATTTTTTTAATTATCCATATTAACCAGAAATCAAAACTAGTCAAATTATATCTTGTCAATTTTAAAATTTTGAATTATTTTGAATTTGCATTTAGGAAGTAGTTTTAAAGCGGACTAATAGAATATGGCTAATGATAGGCTTTTGGAGGACATTTTCTTAGGGATCGTCTCGGATGGGGGCTGACCAATCAAACTGACCTGCATTTTTGTTTCAAATGCGGGTTCTTACCTCGAATTTGCGTTGGTAGCCCATGGAAATGGACGATATTGTCATACCGTCTATGTTTTAAATATTCTGGTAGCCCATGGAAATGGACGATATTGTCATACCGTCTATGTTTTAAATATTCTGGTAGCCCATGGAAATAGACGATATTATCATACCGTCTATGTTTTAAATATTCTAATTATTATTTTTCATGGAAGTCGTCTCATAAAATTGACAATATGTTGGATTAGACCACATGTATTTACCTCTCCTCTCCTCTTCAAGACTATCCAGTACACTGCAAAAAATATAGGTTCTCTTTAGAACCAAAACTGGTTCTAATCTTGTCCCTGAGATGGAACCAGTTCTGTTTAAACAGTATTTATTTCAAAGCAAATACATTTATAAAGACTAGAGAATTGTAATTTGTTGGACAAATTACGGGCTTTCCCAACTTTTTAATGTGAAAAGGCAAACTGTATTGTACACAAAACTATCGATCAGTTTTGAAAACAGAAAATTTAGTGGAAATCAAAGTTTTTGTGATGCTGCTAGTTTTTATGCAGCCAAAACAGATATTTGAGATACATCAGGACACCAAAACATTTAACACAAAATTTGCTCTTCAATAATTACAGAATATTTTCATAGAAAGCAAAACAAGCGATGTCCTTTCTGCTTTGAAAAAAATAAGTACATATGAATTATGGACGTACGGGCCGGGGTTTCATGGAGAACTGTGCCCCAACCCACTCCTGAGTCAGGGAGGAGCTGATCTTTCAGCCACTATGCCAGAAAATTTCGGACAATTTAGTTGCCAGAAATGACCACAAAACATTTTGGTTTTCCACACGAAATGTTGTTTTCCTATCTCAGCACTTTGAAGTTGCAAGTAAACTGACCATTATACTGTACAAGTTGATTCAGTGGAACCGTATCCACGTTAATATTATTCATTTATAATCACACAAGTACATATAAAGAGTTCTATTACTACATATTACGGGGCGCTGTGGCTCAGAAGGTAGAGATGATTGTTGCAATCCAAGAAGTCCTCTGTTTGAATCCCGCCTGTGGCAACCACATTGTGTCCTTGAGCAAGACACTTCATCCCAATTTAATTTCCCACGTGGGGGGGGGGGGGGGCGGGGGCGGTGAGTGGGGTCGGGGGGGGGGGGGGGTATGATGGCGATGTGTACTAAGGGTACTTTGAGGATGCATTTGTCTTCAACCAATGCTAACCCTCCTTTTGTGGAGTTAGTATGTCGGGGAGTCTGAATCGCCCCTCTCCCATCCCCGCATTTGGCATTTTCTCCCGAGATTAAACTTTTTCGGGCTAAAAGGGTTCATTCCCCCCACCCCCCCCCCCCCACCCCCTGAAAAATAGTCCTGTACGCCTATGCAATGAATACCTGGACTTGAATAAATACCTATATTATGGTCATGATATAGCTGAAGATGCTGAAAGTGACCTTAAATATCAATAATTAATTTATTCTCTATCATTCTATCTGTTTGTGAATGTGTGGGATTTGTCAACAAACGAGGGTAAGCTTGCTACTCCATGATTTCCCAATTTTTCCAACATATCTGTTTCAGATACAATGAAATACATGTAATATGAGTTACTGTCACACACAAATTAGTTGTTTATTTGATATGGTTTAAATCATCTAGAGAGCTAGTATACACAGTGATAGGTACAGTTCAAGTCAAAATGAGTTGATTAAAGGGATGCTGAACAGCTTGTCAATATTTCTTGCATTACATTACTACTTTGCTATTTATTGACAGAAGGATTTCACAGAGGGTTTCCCTGACGGTATTTATTTATTGGTGTTTACGGTCACATACTTATCCACAATGGCTAATCGTGACCGTGACAGTTTTACGGGTGGGGGAAGTCGGAGGACCCAGAGAGAACCACCGAGCATAGACGAGCAACTGTCAGCCCAACATTCTAATTATGTTCAAGCTCCGCTGAAGCAGGGTACCAGAGGTTGAAGACATGTGCACCATTGACATGCAGTACGCCTTAGTACATGGCATCATTGTGCCCCCATGTTGGCAACCGGGATAAAGTGCCTTGCCCAAGGACATTACGTGGTCGTCCCAGACAGGGATCAAACTCGGGACCTCTATGATAGAAGTCAAACAGTCTATCACTGAGAAAATGTGCTTTCTTTCCTGGCGGTATTCATATTTGTACGGCCAAACTGGGGTTGGATAACACGGAACACCAAAACATATAACACAAAATTTGTTCCCCATTGATTTTTGAAAGCAGTTATGGAAAGCTCAAAGAGCTCTTTCCGTTTTGTTTTTGGACAAGTGAGTATTCACTCAGTCATTTTTTGCAGACAGTGCTATTTTTAAGTGACCAAAGCACATGTTTCATTAAGTCCCAGAACATAACTAAAGCCGGATTTATTGATTAAACATCTCTGGATATAGCAAAGCAAAGTGTCTCAAATTAACCCATTCCAAAATGATAGTAGAGAGTAACCAAAGTTGGATAATTTAGGTATTTCCAAATGGTACTCTTATTCTCGCTCTCATTGTGCTTGAGGGTTAAATCTGAGATTGAAAAGATATACCAATCTTACTCAGGGAAGGTGAGTACAGAAAAGTACGAAATTAATCAGAAAATGAATTTTGTCTGACGGTGCTAATATTTGTACGAGCAAAACTGGTACTGGATTTATTTATTTATTTATTTATTTATTTATTTATTTATTTATTTAGGGTTTGACGACACATTAACAGCCAAGGTCATATTATGTCGGTGACAGTTGTATGGGTGGCGCAAGCCGAAGTACCCAGAGAGAACCACCGAGCAATGACGAGCAGCTGCCAGCTCCCCAACATCGTAACTCCGCACTGTAGCACAGGCAGGGTTAGATTGGTTGAAGACATGCGCACCATCGACGTGCAGTATGCCTTAGTACACAGCGTCTAGACCAGTGAAGGCAGATGCACGAAATCTTCAGAAGTTGTTCTACTATCCCTGCTCGACAGAACAGTATCTTTGTCAAGTGGCGTGACCGCGTAGGAATAACGTGGATCGCGTGGAAACTGCGGGGACAATTCGTCCCTACTCTATTCCCAATGAAATGCCGTTTCCATTCACTATTTACTTAACACCAGTCGAGTTTGGCATTATTTCTGTCTATTTCATGAACTGTCCAGCTTTAAATATTTGCACATTCATATGGGACAGAAAGTTTTGAGTTAAACTGCTTATTTTAGACCGTCCCGGCAGAAACTAACAACTCGATCCGGTGGAGAATTTATTGATTTATTTATTGGTGGTTAAGGTCACATATTTATGTACACTGGCTAATCATGACCCAAACAGTTTTACGGGTGGAGGAAGCCGGGGTACCCGGACAGAACCACCGAGCAACGACTAGCAACTGTCAGCTCCCCAACATACGAACTCCACACAAGCAGGGTTAGCATTGGTTGAAACCAAGTGCACGATCAGCGTGCAGTACGCCTTAGTACACAACGCCACCGTGCCCCCACGTGGGCAGTGGAGATGAAGTGTCTTGCCCAAGGACACAACGCGGTTGCCGCAGGTGGGATTATCCGGTGGAGAAAAAGCCGTCATCTGGCCAATTTAACAGTCAAATTGAACAGTTACAATGTCGGATATACTCCAATTATGTCCCGACCATGCAAGGCCGCAACTTGAAATTCTCAGAATGTTTTCTACTGTCCCTGCCCGACAGTTTAGTATCTTTGTCAAGTGCCGCGCGTGGAAATGCCGTGGATCAGGTGGAAACCGAGGGCACGATTCGTCCCTACTTTATTCTCAATTCAACGACTTTTCCATTCATTATTCACCTGTCACCGACTGAGTTAGGTATTATATCTGTCTGTTTGATGAACTTTTCAACCTTAACTATTTGCGGCTTCATGTAGCACCACTGAAAGGCCACTGCACGGTTACCAATATATTCAGGGATTGATTTTACGAAAATAACAATTATTCCGACTATACCCACATGGGAACTCCTGAATATGCCAAGGGTTAAACTATTGATAATAACGTATAAAACAGAAGTTGTCATGCTATGCTTGCTGCATGCAGGAATAGAAAACATTCAGCGCTCAATGAATTAGGAATGGAGTAAATTGTCACTTAAACCGACGGAATTCTGAAAAAAATGAGAGGTTTTTTTCGACGGCACCATTTTCTTGCATTTGAGACAAGGATGGAGTTAAACTTTACAGCAACCTTATAACAGAAAATATTCTTGGAATTGAACTGTGAATCCGAATTTCGAAAACATTTTCGGATATTCTATTCCAAACTACCACTGCACGCTTATCAATATTCAGTGATTTTATGAAAATATCAATTATTCCGACCGTACCCATATGGGCAGTCTCGAATCTGCCAACGGTTAAACTTTTAATAATGACATATAAAACAAAAGTTGTCATACTATGACTGCTGCATACAGCCATAGAAAACATTCAGCGCTCAATCAATTAGGAATGGAGTAAATCGTTACTTAAACTTACCAAATTCTGAAAAACAATAGTTTTTTTGGACTGCACCTATCTTTATGCAAACAGAACGAGCATAGGGTTAAACTTTACTACTAGACTTACAACAGCAAATATGCTCGGTAGGCAATTATAAATACGAACATGTAAATCATTTTTCGATATTCCTTTTGAAAATGGAAGAAAAGTGAGCTCCAAATTAGCCAATTTTATGAAGAATTTTAGGGCACTCAAATTCAAGGCCAGAAAACTGGGTGAAGGTTAAATCTTTGAATAAAATATATAACAGCAAAATTGTTCTTGGATGAAGGCCCAATCCTCTCATGAAAAAGGGTTTGAGGCACTATGGCTCCAGTGCTGAGAAAGTGCATGTAAACGTTGGCGAAAATAACAATTATTCCGACAATACCCTTATGGGAAGTCTCAAATCTGCCATGGGTTAAACTTTTAATAATAATATATAGAACAAAATTTGTCATACTTTGACTGCTGCAAGCAGCTACAGAAAACATTCAGAGCTCAAGCAATTAAAAATGGACTAAATTGCCACCTAAACTTATCAAATTCTGAAAAATTGGAGTTTTTTGGAAGGTATCTACTTTTTTATGCAACCAGAATGGGATAGGGTTAAACTTTACAACCAAACTTACAACAGCAAATATGCTCGGTAGTCAATTGTGAATACGTACATGAAAAGTGTTTGAAATTAACCCTTTCCAAATTGATAGAAAAAAGCAACCAAAGTTTATAATTTTGGCATTTTCAAACGGTACTCTTATTCTCGCCCTCATTGTGCTTGAGGGTTAAATCTGAGATTAAGAAGTAAACAGTAACTTTCTTCCACAATAATTGTTGCATCTAGCCATATCAAAATAATTGTTACAACTACTTTGCAATTAGAGAAATTTGCCCTTGAAGTTGGCGAAAATAACAATTATTCCGACAATACCCTTATGGGAAGTCTCAAATCTGCCAAGGGTTAAACTTTTAATAATAACATATAGAACAAAATTTGTCATACTTTGACTGCTGCAAGCAGCTACAGAAAACATTCAGAGCTCAAGCAATTAAAAATGGACTAAATTGCCACCTAAACTTATCAAATTCTTAAAAAATTGTAGTTTTTTTGGACGGTACCTACTTTTATGCAGCCAGAATGGGATAGGATTAAACTTTACAACCAAACTTACAACAACAAATATGCTCGGTAGTCAATTGTGAATACGTACATGAAAAGTGTTTGAAATTAACCCTTTCCAAAATGATAGAAAAAGCATCCAAAGTTGGCTAATTTTGGCATTTTCAAACGGTACTCTTATCCTCGCCCTCATTGTGCTTGAGGGTTAAATCTGAGATTAAAAAGTAAACAGTAACTTTATTCCGCAATCATTGTTGCATCTATCCAAACCAAAATAATTGTTACCACAACCTTGTTATTAGAGAAATTTGCCCTTGAAGTTGGTCAATTTTGAAGAAAAAATCTATATTCATGTCATTTTTGGCCAGTGGGGGTTAATGTTGAAAGATTTGAGTGGTGATTGTGGTGTATCATATTATGCTGTAAATGTGTGGAAAATTTGAGCAAAATAACTGTAAACAATTTTGAGACATTCGAAAAATGGTGAAATTTTGAAGGTTTTGGCAGAATATTTTGAAAATACGCGTTTTCACAGATATGACGATACCGCATTTCACGAGATTTTATGACATTACATAAGTGTGCCAAATTTGGTCAAAATCGTACAACTTGTTTTCGAACAGTTCAACAGACAAAATTCAGGGAGGAAAAAAAAAAAAAAAAAAAAATAGAGAAGAAAAATTTTGAAAAAGAAGAATAACAATAGTCTTTCCCAAACTGGGTTTGGGAAAGCCTAATTAACATTAAATGTAGTGGGAAGGTGGTAACATTTTTCTTCTCGGTACAAACTACAGAAAGTCATATTTCAGCATTACTACATTGGCACGCCCCCCTCCCCGAAAAAGCCCCCCCCCCCCTCCCGCCCAAACAAAAAAAAAAAGAAAAGTTGCCCACAAACACGTAGAAAAATCATTGGTTCTATAGTGCGAAATTGGAAGGTTTATCAAAAAGTTTAGTGTATAGGAACAAGGGACATAACTCTAGTATTGCATTTCCATTCATTAACTTGACCAATCATATTTGTTAGAAAAGACTGGTCCGTAGGTAGTATCTTTATAATGGAATCGTACAATATATACTATATGAAGGTATGTTCCCAGTAACGCTTGGAGTCCTTCCTGGAAAGGAAGAGAGAAAAGAGTGAAGAAAGGGTAGAAGAGGAAGCAGCCACCATTTCTACTCCAACTCCCACAGACTCACCCATCTTGCCTCCAGCCCCACAGCTGGAGACGCCAGATGTGGACGGTCCCGTGGAGACTGAGATGGAAATGGAAGCTGCCTTCTCGCCACTTCCCGAGCTTCTCTCGCCTCTCCCTTCTGCACCAGAAGGCCTGGAGGAAGACGCCGCCGAATCTGATCCACCAGCAGACAACAAAGCATCATGGGAAGACATCGAAAAACGATCCACCAGCAGACAACAAACCATCATGGGGGCATCGACTGAGGAAAACAGGATAAAGGTACAAAAGGCAGCAAAATAAACAGCCAGAGTCGCACAAGAAATCAAAAACAGATTCGAAAATCCACAATTCCAACAATTTCTAGCAACACTCGCGGAGAAAAACAACCTCCCAGAATTCCAACAAAAGTTTCCAGACTTCTAACGAACCATAGCTAAACTCGCAGAAGAAAACAACCCTCCACCAACAACAACCATTCCAAATGACATAACCACACCTACTACCACTACAACAATATCACCGTCACAGTCTCCTCCCTCCAAGAAGAGAAGCAAAAAACACAAACGCCGCTGACTATCTCCTTTTCCTCCCTTAACACGCTCAGACATGGTGCATGACAAAAGTAAAAAGGAACAATATTATACAATAATCGAGGGTCGAAAGGGCTTGCCCCAAACCGCCCCGGCGCGCCTTCGGCGCGCTAAAACCATTCTTCAATCAAAGCCGTCCTCACTTGATGAATTCTTTCACTCGAGTTTAGAGCTGTGGTTTCTGTGATCGAAGTAAGCAATATACTGTTCGTATATATTATATGACACTCATACTAGAGAGTTGTAGTACAAGTTATAGGATAGATATAACAGAACAGGGTTTCGAGAAGCCTGTTACGTCTCAGCCTATATAACAAGCCGAAACACAGGTTCTGTAATTATCTGAAAGATTCCAACCCCTCTAGTGTCAGGCATCAAGGCTAGGAGGCTCGACACGTTACAAAATTGTTGGCAGCTACAGGGATTTGGAGAAAACGATCCAAATCATAAAATTCACCGAACTAGCTTCTCTCAGATAGATGCTGAAATAGCTAGGTTGAACATTCAAATTGCTAAACTGCAGAAACAAGATAAGTTGAGCTTGTTGCAGGAACAAATTGCAGACTCGGAGGAACAGAGCGCAATTTGTGATAGGGAGTTGAGGTTTGCTTCAACACCAAAAGGAAGAGCAACGTCTTCACTGCTGGACTCGGGCATTGGTAATAGGCTAGGGATAACCGTCTCGAACACCCCAGTTCAGACAAATGTCACAGAGCGTCGAAAGGGGCTTGCCCCAAAGCGTCCCTGCTCGCCTTCGGCGCGCGAAACCATTTCATCCGCTCGTCCTCACTTGAATTCTTTCACTCGAGTTTTAGTAGAAGTTATATAGGATAGATATAACAGAACAGGGTTTCGGGAAGCATGTTACGTCTCAGACTAACAAGCCGAAACACAGGTTCTGTAATTATCTGAAAGATTCCAACCCCACTAGTGTCAGACATCAAGACTAGGCTCGTCACGTTACAGTTCCACAAATGTAAACTACTGAATCTTTCCTAACCTACCTCCCTACCTAACGTAACGGCCAAAACCGGCCAGCGCTATTCTCAAAAATCGCCTATTAATTTTCATTATTTTTTTCACTTTTTGTCTCAAAAACATAGGTTATGACCCCTCGTTGGAACGAGCTCGTCGAGCTCGTTCCAACGAGGGGTCATAACCTATGTTTTTGAGACAAAAAATGAAAAAAAATAGTTATTCAAGAATTATTTTTGCAAGTGTCGTCTGCTTTTCATGTTAGGTAAAGGGTTAAACCGGTCTTTTCATTCTTCCACATTATTTTCTTTCGTTTTCAAATTATATCTCAATTGTGCGGAACTCAGTCTCACGGTCAGTCCTCTCTGATTACGATGTGCTTTGGCTATTCTGTATTATTCAAAAAAGTAAGGGATATCCCTGATTGGACACATCAGTATGTTACCAAGTTTAGAGTGAATCACGAGTATGATCACCGGCTCACGAAAACTTTGTGCAGGTTTTTCACATGAGCGCTGCATTAATGTCTGTGGGGTACGTTTGGAAATGTTCATTTGTACTGGACAGGCTTTTTCGGAGGTCTCATCATTCTTTTCTTGGTATAAACTCATTCATCAATAGTTTCTGGTCGAAATGTAACTTTTGAGGTATGCGAAGACTGACACGTGATGAATGTTTATGTGTCATTCGCACGTTGGAAGATGGCAACAGACAGACTGCAGTGGCTCAACTTATCAATGTTACTCAATCGGTAATTAGCAGGTTGTGGTCACGCTGCCATCAGACAGGCGATGTTGATGACAGGTCGTCCAAGGACAGCTGCTAACCAGGATCGTTTCATCCGAACCACAGCATTATGTAACCACCATCAAAGTGCCTCAGAAATTGGACAGCAGCTGCACCGAGTGACAAATGTGCAAGTCAGTGGTCAGACTATCTGAAATCGCCTACACAGCTGGAATTTGAACGCACGACGACTTCGAATAATTCCACATGTGTGTGGGGAAATATAACCATGACAAGAAAAACAACATTACATGTCATCCAAGGGCGTGTCACATGGCAGTACTACCGCGACAACATGTTAGCAGCTCATCTGGTGCCATTTGTGCGACATCACGGCCGTCGATTCATTTTCCAAGATGACAATGCAAGAGCACACACGGCCCGTGTGGCTACAGAATTCCTCCAAGAGCAGAACATCACTACACTGCCTTGGCCAGCACTAAGTCCAGACCTTTCACCAATCGAGCACATCTGGGATATGCTTGGCAGGGGCCTACGACAACGCCAACAACTCCCTAGCAATGTCCAGGAACTCGGCGCTGCGCACTGCATGACGAATGGAATAACATCAGTCAAACTGCTATTGGACGTTTGGTGAGGAGAATGCCAAGTCGGATCCGTGCTTGTCTCGTGAAACGAGAAGGATTTACAAAGTATTGGACTGAATGTGGTAAATTCTCTGACTGAGCGTCCATGTCTTCTACAGCTCAGTGCATGGAATGTGTGCTTGTCAGACGCCCGACTATGGGTAATACTTTTTGCCGGTAAAAAGGACGGTATCCGGTAAAGAGGACGGTAAGTGTATAAAAACTACGTTTTAATGTACCAAATGTACCTCTGGAATGTGTGAAAAGTGATTATTTAAGGAAGCTTTCGCAATAATAAATATATAGAAAGAAGAATAAGTATTGTTTGTTTTATTGTAGACTATTTTCAAGACAAAATAGATCTATCATTTCGCCATCGACACTGATCGACACTCCATTTTGTGCAAAGAAAACAACGAATTCGCTGAAATGCACGACAGGGTGAATATTATCATACTTGCTCGACGGAGGTGTAACTAATTCGTGTGCGTAACATTTAGATGTTTCTGTTCACTACGAGGGGATTTAACAGATAGGTTTTGGGATTATAAATGGTTTCTCTCCCAAAACCTATCTGTTTAATCCCCTCGTAGTGAACAGAAACATTTAAATTTAGCTACACCTCCTTCGAGCAAGTATGATAATTTTCACCCCGTCGTGCACCTCAGCGAATTCGTTGTTTTCCTTGCACAAAATGGCGTGTCGATCAGTGTCGATGGCAAAATGATCTATTTTGTCTTGAAAATAGTCTACAATAAAACAAATAATACTTAATCTTCCTTCCATATATTTATTATCTTCCTTAACTAATCACTTTTCACACATTCAAAGGTACATTTAGTACTTTAAAATGTAGTTTTTATACACTTACCGTGCTTTTTACAGGATACAGTCCTTTTTATCGACAAAACGTATTACCACCAACTATCGCTGAAATCATTCACCAGATGGCACAGTGCAATGCCTCAACTGTCTTTTTGATGAAAATACAAATATATTTCTTCATGTATCTCACTTTTACCAAATATCTCCTACTTTTGTTTCAATAGTATATTAATATTCGTTTTGGTCCAAGCGATTTTGTCACGTCCATTGCTCAAGTCTTGATGACTTAATTTCAATCTCACAGCTTCTCCTCGATTTTCTAATGCTGTGTGAAGTTTGTCTTTCTGACCTTCTGATATGTTTATGTTTTGTATTATGTATCTCCTCATTATTTGGTGGTTTTTTATATATATATATCAATTGATTTAATTCTTTTAAAAAAAGAAATTTGTTGATTTAATTCTTTTTCCTATCGTGCAAAAACAATTCTAAAAAAGTATAATTGTTTTGTTTTGTTTGTTTAATAAACTATTTAACAGATTTTGTTTTCTAAAATTTCTCTCATGTGAAATCGCAACGTCGCACGTTCGCCATGAAGATCTAACAGCTCTCTATTTGGTCCGTTAATTCAGTGTTAATAGTATATAAAATATGAGTTATCACACACTCTAAAATCAGTTGGGTTAAAAATTAACCCAACTGATTTTAGAGTGCAGGAAAAAGATTAGATTTTGAGATCGCTCTATGATCTTGTAGCCAGGAGAAACGTCCAGAAAAACGAGTAGATCGTGAGCCATGTGCCACCATTCACGTAACTTCCAGAGATCACGTCCATGTTCACCAAAATGCTGTTGACAGAGAGAATGTTTACCACATTTTCCGATGTCGCATGTGCTTTGTATGTGTTTTGATTGAATCCTTTCAAAGGTGTCATCTTCTCTAAAATTCACTCGATAACTGTTTCGCATGTCCAATATCGTTTTGCAGAGTGTTGACATTGGCAGTTATGTTAATGGCAGTTCCATGTTGACCATCGATTTTCATTCTAGTCTGAATGAGTTCGTTCAAATCGACTTTGTCGTAACTGCCTTTGGGAATGCGAATAGTGAACCAATCCCTTGCGTTCGAATATCTGAATGTATTATTTTTTTCCGTGATGTTGGGAAACGAATAGTATGTCTCTAGATTTACCAGTGACATCTCGTACTTCTTATCCCTCTTCAATTCGATCAGCAGATCGAATTTTGTCATGAATCAAGTCTTGTCATCGCTCACCACGACTGGAAAAGAATCTTTTGCAGCCATATTATCAGTGATTCTTTTCGTGTTCTTGGCTATCCTTTCTAATAACTGAGTTTCGTAGTCTTGCAATATTTTTAAAAAATATTTTTTAACAATAGTATATTTTATTTTATTTATTTTTTACTTTCCGCTTAATATGATAAGTTTTTTTCTTCTCATTTATTAATTGCAGTCGTCCAGAAAATAAAAAAAAAAACATCGAATCCCTTCCTATATTTGCCATAATATTTACTACTTGTCAGATTGATGACCACGTTTTTGCTCATGTCATTGGCCACGTGATCGTCGTAAATGTAATTGAGATTCTTAAAATCTTGACGAAACAGACACAGTAAATTCACATTCTCTCTTATGGTCAGTCGCGGCAATCTGAAATAAGTTTGAGATAGATAAAAACAGCCTACATTACTGTGATGTCCTCGAATATAGAAAGATTTGCACCGATTCTGTTTCTCCAACATCAAGTCAGAATATCATGAGATTTCTGTGCATTGAATTCAAGTCTTGAGAATCTGTCGAGAGAACTCAAAATGATAAAATGTCCAAAGTGGAATGTCAGTTTTACGAAAATGCGAACGACGTGCCGACAGTTCTCTCGACATTTTTTGCAAGATCGTTACGAGCGAAGGATCACATTTTATTGAATTCATCTCGCTTATCAAAGATTCTCATTATAATGTCCTTCAGCCAGTTTGCACTCAGGGCTTTTCGTAATAATTCGTAATTTCAGGTTGAAAGAGACTCCTACCAAACATGAACAATCTATCGTAATCTAACCACTCCGGTTGCAACAACAGATTCATGAACAGATTCGTCCTTCCACAATTCTATTTCCCCCACTATCTTATGCTTTGAGGAAATAGTTTGTGATTCGACCTCTCAGTCTTTGGTGCATTCCACAATAAATCGTTAATTTCCTTTCTCTTTGCATATTTTTCCAAGTTATTTTTATGCTTTTATTTTAAAACTAATTTTTGTATTTTTTTATTATAAAAAAAATAAATTCGTTTTTTTCAATTTATATTTCTTTCAATCCTGCTGCTGTTCAACGTCTCAGTGAGTTCCTGTATCAGTGCAGAACTATAACCCTTGAGTTCCTGTATCAGCACAGAACTAGAAACCTTGAGTTCCTGTATCAGCACAGAACTAGAACCATTGGGTTCCTATATCAGCACAGAACTAGAACCCTCGAGTTCCTGTATCAGCACAGAACTAGAAACCTTGGGTTCCTATATCAGCACAGAACTAGAAACCTTGAGTTCCTGTATCATCACACATCTAGAACCTTTGGGTTCGTATATCAGCACAGACCTAGAAACCTTGAGTTCCTTATCAGCACAGAACTAGAACCCTTGGGTTCCTATATCAGCACAAAACTAGAAACCTTGAGTTTCTGTATCAGCACAGAACTAGAACCTTTGAAATTTCCTAGTTTCATGTTCGCTAGAATCTCTTCTTATTTCGACGATAATTTCGCTTGCTTATCCCGTCTTATCAACTTATGAATTAAATCGGCACTCCTCTTGTCAGCCCCCGAAACAGATTCTAGTGTTTGCTTCTGTCGCAGCTTTTTACCAACATCCATGGCGGTTTTCGTTCCGACCTTCACGGTGGTGGAAGTGATCTGTTTTGCCACATCACCAGCGAAGGTACGCAACAGAGCTCCCATCATCGAATCCAGCAAACCCAATCGACCGTAGACGTAAGATCTCATAAATCCTCTGTTCTTTATCACTAACATATTTGTTTCTTTCATCTTATTTTGTTTTTTTTATTAAATAATAATTATTTTGTAATTTAATTTAATTTCTTTTTACTTCCTCTTTTATTTACTATTATTTTTTTATATTTCCCTTTCAATGCATTCATGATCGATTTATAAGTTTCTCTATTCAACACCTTCTGTCGCTCACCAACTCGTTTGTCACTGCGGTATTACCAGCTTCTCGACTTGCCATCAATGGGGGCGCGGGGGCTCAGTTGGTAGAGGTGCAGGCTGCAAGCCGAGAGGTCCTCGGTTCGAGTCCCACCTGCGGCAACCGCGTTGTGTTCTTGGGCAAGACACTTCACCCCCATTGCCCACGTGGGGGCACGGTGACGCTGTGTACTAAGGCGTACTGCACGTCGGTGGTGCACCTGTCTTCAACCAATGCTAACCCTGCTTGTGTGGAGTTGGTATGTTGGGGAGCTGACAGTTGCTCGCCGTTGCTCGGTGGTTCTCTCCGGGTACTCGGGCTTCCTCCACCCGTAAAACTGTCACGGTCATGGTTAGCCATTGTGCAGAAATATGTGACCTTAAACACCAATAAATGAATAAATAAATAAATACTTGCCATCAAGAGATCTAATCTCTCCAGCGGGGCATTGGGATTGCAAGGAATGATTGTGGTCGGTGACCAATTTGACAAACTCTTATGCTCTTCCACTTCGAACTTTTGCTCGCTTTCAGTCTCGTCTCTCGGGAATCATTATTTTTCTCATGACATTCGTACGAGCCAGGAGGTCGCCATAAATTTTGTAACCCTCTTCCTTATATTCATTAGGTTTAGCCAGCATGAGCAGATTCCACATTATTTCCAAATGAAACAAAATACTGCATTTTGAT
Organism: Pictodentalium vernedei; assembly: GCA_031216915.1. Lineage (NCBI taxonomy): Eukaryota > Metazoa > Mollusca > Scaphopoda > Dentaliida > Dentaliidae > Pictodentalium > Pictodentalium vernedei. The sequence continues at coordinate 327,679,901 of CM062288.1, read as the reverse complement.
TGGCTGAGAGGTACGGTGTAACTTGCAATCCACAGTGGCTTTTTTTTACACAGTGTTTAACCACGGTGTAAAAACAAGAATATACCAGAGCAAGCTGTATGGCTAAAAAGTACCTATTTTTAATTATTAATTTATACCTTCTGCTTGGTTGTGTTAGAAGAAAAATAAAAATACAGGAAATTTAATATTTATGTGCAAAAAAATATTACGGATATGGATGTCATTGGAACTGGCTCCTTCAGCCAGTTCCAATGACATCCATATTTGTCAGATTTTATTTAAGAAACTTGCAAAGTACAAATTTTCTGTCAGTTTGTACCCATAATGTAGGTTACAGTATTAAGTACACCAAAATCATTGAAAATAAATCCGTTATCCTTGTGTTTTTATGGTTATATGGGAATTTACACCAGTTTGGGAACTCATACACCCTTCGGCTTCGCCTCAGGGTGTATGAGAACCCAAACCGGTGTAAATTCCCATACACCCTGAAAAACACAAGGATAACTAATAATCCTTTCATACCTTCGTATTTTCGATCTTCGACGATAGGTTATAATCGTCGGTTATTTCCATTTTTTTTACCTATGTGGAGATTACCATCGTCTCCCTCGTGCAAGCCAAAAACATGGTCTGCACTCGACGGATTCATCTTATATAAATTCGTGTAATCTTCGGGTTTCATATCGCTGGCATCTACCATAGCGCTCCAGTACTAACCATCGACAGTTCACTCTCAGAATCGGTCTCAATTCTATCTATCTAATCTATCTAGGAGTGACTCGGTGGAAGATACTGAGCAGGAGAATGTGGGTATATGGGATTCGATAGTGTATAATGACCAAAGGATGTGTAAGTCGGATCGTAAGGTTCGTAAGAACTGTAACTAGGTATCCTGCCTTTTCTCTATCATGGCTTTCAACTCTTTGATGATTTCTCTTTTCATTTCTACCTGAGTTTCTGTCACAGGTTTGAACAACTTGTTCGTCTCTCGTTTCATCTCGATCTCGACCATGCATTTATTTTTGTCTTGAATATTCCTTTTCAATTCTAGAAATCGACGAACCTTCTCATCTCTCAGCTTAGGATCTTTAATCTTTAAAAATGACATGCTTTTTTTTAAAACAAAATATTCTTCTTTTTTTTTTTTTTTTTTTTTAAATTAAATTTAAGTTCTTTTTTTTTCTATATAAGGTAAAAAAAAATGAAAGTACTCTTCAGTAAAGGTCGTCCCATACGCCAACCTTTCGGCTCTCTCAGCGATGAACCATCAAATACAAATGTAACAAAATCCCTATTAGAATAACATGGGGCAAAATGGAAATGTGTGCAAAATCGTCAGTCTGACAGGTGCCCAGAACGTCGCGCATTACAATTTCCTATGGAAATATTCATTGAAAAGAAGCGTTTTCAGCTTCGTCTTTTCTAGCCCACTTGCGAGGGGTGGGAATGAAGATAGCGCATTACAACTCTCTATAAAATCTCAGTTCGAAATGCACTGAGTGAAAAGGAGAAGATGTGGAGAAAAGATCGTTTTCGCAAATGTTCGAGGCGAGGGATCTTCGAACTTTTACAAATTCTAATAGCAAATTTGTATAGAGAAATGACTATATGTTTCTAGGCCACTTGAGCTTAATTTTCTTCTTATTCTCACAAACAAAATCCCCTTTGGATTAACTTTAGTCACAATACTGGACCAGGCGAAAATTGGCCTATAATTGACTGAGTCCGATTTTAGCTGGGCGAGAAAATGTTTTAAGCTAAATTTCCATTGTTTTCAAACTTAAATTTGGGGTGGGCCAGAAAGGCATTTCTACTGGACCAGAACACTCTTTTATATTCTACTTACTAGAACGCACTACAGGCTACGTCAAAATAATACGACATACATTAAATTTCTAACCTCCAGTGTTTTGCCAATCTGATTTTACAATCTTTCTGAACCAACTCGACCTAAAGGAAGCTGATTGTATCCGTATCTGAATGGTGGCATCCTGATTACATCTTAACAAGATTTTTCAAGATTCAAGATTGTTTATTTGCAGCACATGACAATAAAGATTGCAGTTAGCATTATACAATAAGCTGCAAAGAAAGGGCATAGCCAAGCAGGCAGTCTACCTGCCCTTCCCTTAACCCTTTACCTAACATGAAAATCAGACGACACTGTCTTGAATGACTATTTGTTTTTCATTTTTTGTCTCAAAAACATAGGTTATGACCCCTCTTTGGAACGAGCTCGTCGAGCTCGTTCCAAAGAGGGGTAATAACCTATGTTTTTGAGACAAAAACTGAAAAAATAATGAAAATTAATTGGCGATTTCCTATACTCACATGTTTTTCCAGTCTGATTTTATGCTCTTTCGGAACTAACTCGACACAAAGGTTGCTCGTTGTATCCATATTTGAATAGCGTGGCATCTCGTTTTCATCATAACATAATTTCCGCCCAAATAAATAGTTGTTGCTCTTCATTTTGGCTGAAATTCTTTTTTATCTAAACATCATGGCTGGCGTTGTAAAAACGGAGAAGAATGCATCACAATTCTTTTTTTCATATATGTTACCAGCGTATTACATAGCATAACCAATAATGGGTTATGATGTAAGCTCATTGTTTCCAGGTCTACTCACTGTGTTCTGTCCTTGTACGTAAGTGACAAACAGACACAATCACAATGGTACAACAATAAGCTTGCAGACAACAACATGTACTGTGTTAAAAACTTGTATTTGTTCAACAGTATTAGAGTAGTATTGTTTAATTTTGGGCCCGTATACATTATCATTCCGTGACACCATCGTTCTCAAACGTCCGCCTTTTAGTTGTTAAAAATACATTTAAGGGGACGTCCAACCTAACTTTGGTCAAATTTCATGTAATTTTCTTTCAAGTCTAAAAAAGGCCCAAAATGAATAACCCCAATAAATTATATACCAAAATGCTTGGAATGAAACATAGAACATGTGGAAACTGTCATTTGCCATGGAACTGCTGCCATGTGTAAATAGCACCACCTGAAAGTCTGCTATGGCATAAGTAAGAGAACAAAATTTTTACAATAAAATACCTCAAAATAAAATAACAGCTGTATTCTATAAACATTTAAGTACATACTCGAAGAAATCTTTTCCTAATTCATGAAAGTAATGAAGATTGAGACCAAATGTTATAAGTGGAGTGCTCACTGATTGAAGGCAGACATTTTCTTTTGTTTATGTTTTGATTTGGGGAGTTCAACAAAGGTCAACTTGAAGGAGTCCAGCAGAAGAAGTATGGAAGGACAAAAGAGTGTCTCCCAATATCAAGATGTATGTGTTACTGTAATGGTTTGGAAAGAAAATATGATATTCTCCTATGTAGAATGCACTGCAAAGTCATACATTGTAGTTGAATAAATATATTTACAAACCCCTTGCACTGTAACCCCTTTTATCCCATGCATCAATTTGATAGTGATTAAATTGTTAAATTTGTCTGGTTTATCAATAAGTACATTAGCTTTGTTTAACTCTTGGACACCAATACACTCATGATATCTGTTGGAGAAGAAATAAGGGTAACTGTAACCTGTCACTGCAATAAACCATCTAATGTACTTAAAAGTACATTGTTATTCAAAACACATCAAATCAACCTTACATAACCATTATTGCATGTACTTTCCCCAAGGAGGCTTACTGACATATTGAGATCAGAAGGGCACATCCAGAGGGTCTCACATATTTTTTTCAAGAACGCAGTACACAAAGCAATCCCCAAAAGATGACAAGTGAGCTCCATTTGACACAGAAAATTTGGGGGGGGGGGGGGGGGGGGGCTCTCTTCCTTGTATGACTCTACCTCCGGCACTCAAGGCATATGCCTTTTTTCTCAAAGTTTAACTCTTTTTTCTTTTTGAAGATCCTGGCCACACATGTTCCAAACACTATCAGACAGGTAAACCTCCAAATAAGTGTATCTGCAAAAATCATGTTACATTGCAAAACATTCTTTTTAGAGTTTTAGTTCTGGACCTTTCATGCTTCTTACTTCCAACTATAACACTTAATTTATCGATTCATGGGTGAATAGAAAAGTCCTGCCATAATCAACATTTTGAGTTCCATAAGCCTTCAAAACAGCTCCAATAAAAGTGTCAAACATCAGATTGGTGGCTTTATACAGAATATTCATTAGGTTGTTGCTTGATAAGTAATAGGAACAAAATCTTCACAAGAAAATTCTGCAGCAATACAATTGAGGGTATTAGCAGGCACTCTGCAACAAATTGTAACAAATCAACTAGTTATAAACAAAATTTTCTAACTCAAAAGAGTGAAAAAGTACCACAACCCTGAAAAAATGTGGGAAGAAACACATGCTACAGCAGCTACAGAGGCATTGTTTCTCCGTGATGCTCGATCACAAAACCAAATATCCTTCAAATTGGAGTAGCAATGGTTGAGATACAAGGGGGAATGTTGGTACATGCAATGATGAATGGGTAAGACTAAGATTAAGAGGACAGGGGGTCACCACTGCACGGCCCTAGATGCACCTTTGATTTTCCAACTTCCACTAAGTTCCAGGTCTGGGGCATAATAATCGCAACACACCCAACTTATCAGTTCATAATTTCAGTTAAATAAAAGAAATTATCAATTTGAATTAAATAATAGATGATGTAAAAATATTTGGCTCCCTTCGCCTTCTCGTACTATTTAATTACCACAAACAATATCAGTTTGATGCCGACAAACGAAACTGAACGTATGTGGTTTGATTAAAAAGTAACTCGGCATGAATAATGAAGAAATTGCGAATATTTCGTGTATTTCATTTATTTAAAAGCCAAGTGCAGCTAATATTGACCGTGCATTCGATAATTCGTTTCGGTTTTGACCACACGGCCACGCTGACACTCCGTGACAGCGGTTATGTTTATTGTGATATGCAAATTGGGGGATGGTTTCCGGTGAAGGAGATTTGTCACATTTGTCAGTGTAAAACGATAAAAAAAAAACCACTGATCGACGCTTGTATTACTATGGTTGGTTGGAAGAAAAAACTAAATTCTCAGCATCGTCCAAGCGCACCTTATTTAAAAGCACGAATGCATCATTTTCAACCCATCTTCAATCGGTCCTTTGCAGACATCAAACATACCCGTCTTCAAATTCCATGGTTACTAGGACGTAAATAACTTCCTTTCTGGGATGTTGTTCCATTCTTGGCCCAGCGTGGCACCAAGCTCCTGGACACTTCTTGGCTGGACTGGACAGGATGAAATTGCAAGCTGCAACTCATTCCAGACATGTTCGATTGGATTGAGGTCAGGGGAGCTTGCTGGCCAGTCCATACGCTCAATCCCCTCCCTCTGTCCGTACTCCCCGACAGCATGGGCAACTTGAGGACGGACATTATCGTCCATCAGAATGAATCTATCACCCACTGCACCTGCATACAATCTGACGTGGACATCCAGGATCTCATCAATATACCGTTGTGCAGTCAATGTACCACGTTCAGGGACACAAAGGTCTGTACATCCATCCCAGCTGATGCCGCCCCAGACCATGATTGACCCTCCACCATAGCGGTCATGCTCAGCAATGTTGGCTGCATGGAATCGCTCTCCTGGTCTTCTCCATGCCCTAGAATGCCTATCTGTGTGGTCTGGACAGTACCTTGACTCATCTGTAGAGAGGACAGTTCGCCAATCTTCTCTAGTCCATCCCACGTGGTCCATGGCCCATTCATATCGTGCCTGGCGGTAGTTCTGGGACAGCGGAATGCGAATACATGGTCTTCTCGATCAACCTTTCCCGGATAATCTGCGTCGAAACATTTACCCCGGATGCGTTCTGAAGGCCACTGCGAAGCTGGGTTGCTGTGGCAAAGCGGTTCCTGCGGGCCTGAATGATCAAAAACCGGTCTTCAGCTGCAGATGTTGTCCTGTCACTGCCACCACCATGCCGTCTTACTGGTGTGCCATACTGTTGAAATCTTGCTCAGGCTCTGGTGATCACCGTATGGTGCACACCAAGGACTTCACCAACCTGACGACGAGTAGCCCCTTGCTCCCTACAGCCCGTCACATTTCTGCTTCAGACAAATGTTTTCTTACATTTGCATTTGCCATATTCAATCACAGAACTTAAAGATAGATAGTGCAAATGATCCAAGTCTTTCAGCACAAAAACGTTTTGTTCTTAGCATTGGAATCTGACCTATTCCAGATAGATTGGTCAATTTCCGACATACAGGTATGCGTACCGGTATCCGGTATTGAATGTAGTGACATGGGGTTAGATATTTCCCACTATAGGCTATATCGCGATTTGCAACCTATCTTCAGTACATTGAAATGTATATGAGCCTATGAGGGTTAATTGACAACTTGACATGGTAATTCCTAATTCGCTATCTTGTCTGACATCACATCTCTTGAGTTCCAATGTGTTCTATGTGCCTACTGGCACATAGAACACATTGGAACTCAGGAGACGATCAATCATTGTCACTAGCAATATACATACCATAATCCACTAGAATTACGAAACTACTGATACAACTACCATGTTCTCGACATTTTGGCCTCTATCTGACACATTGGGTATTATCCAAATTACTCAATGAGTCAGATATAGGCCCAAATGTCGAGAACATGGTATTTCTGAAAAAAACGCTTATTCGTTTCATGGAGGAACGTGAGTCTTTTGGCTGGTGTTTCAATCATTGTATCGAAAATGTCTTTACGGTGCCTCTTAAAATGTCTTTTTAAGTTGGACTGGCCACCACCACCTTTCTTTGTTTTTTCCTCACATTTTACACATCTGCATCATTCTTTTCTGAATACAGATACCATAATACTGGGAAAGAATATTTTGTCAGGTGCGAGTCCCGTAGTGCCCTGTGTTTTGGTGTCGTTCCTGTACTTGTCACTGTATCCGAATTACTGGGCGATTGAGTAATTTCACTAGATTGAGTTTCATTCATTCTAGAAGGCGCCATTATTATTTTAAATTATAACAACTGGTTATGCTATATTTTAACCCTTTACCCAACGTAACGGCCAAAACCGGCCAGCGCTATTCTCAAAAATCGCCAATTAATTTTCAAAATATTTTCATTTTTTGTCTCAAAAACATAGGTTATGACCCCTCGTTGGAACGAGCTCGTCGAGCTCGTTCCAACGAGGGGTCATAACCTATGTTTTTGAGACAAAAAATGAAAAAAATTACTTATTCAAGAATTTTTTTTGCAAGTGTCGTCTGCTTTTCATGTTAGGTAAAGGGTTAAACAAACGACCGGTAGGTAGGGTTACAGAATTACAAATGATTTATTTGGAAGCATCTGCCAAAGGCCCAACACTCAAGTCAGTGAACGTTTGCCATGTGACATCGTCGTGACTGAAGATTTTTAGTTTGTTACTAAACCAAACACGTTCCAATCAGGACATTCTCTGAAGGCAAACTGGACGATTCGTCGTGATTGAAGATTCGTCGTAACGACGAATTGTCCAAATTACGATCACGACGAATCGTCTTTTAGGTTTTCGACGAAACGTCCAAGGCATGGATCTGTAACACGAAATTATTTTTAAATTTCTGGTCGGTTGATTTCATTGAAGTTGCAGGTACTTTAAAAAAACAAGATCATGCTTATTGTTTTAATTAAAATAAGACATGTATGCTGATGAGTTTTTAATACCTCTTTAATGTGACATCAAAAGTGTTTATAAAAACAAGATTTGTGAATATATACCCGCAAATTTCCACCGAATTTCATTTCAATTATTTCTTACAGAGGTAGAAACAATAATGAAACGACGAAGCGCCAATAATGGGTATTTATAACAGCAAATTCCTTCTTTTTTCTTGACATTTCTCGTTTCAAAAATATATTTTATGAACCCTCAGTGAGGCGTGATAAACGATATTTTTCAGACCAGAAGTAAAAAAATGAATAGAATAGAAACAAGGCTTTTTGGCGTTTAATATCAGAGCTGTGTGACAAAGGTTGGAAATATATAGATTTTGTAATTTATTAACCCCTCCTTGAGGCGTAATAAGTTATATTTTTCAGACCAGAAACAAGATATTTGGGGCGTACTATAACAGAGCTGTGCGACGAGGTGGAATATATAGGATTTATGTACGTTTCTTGTCTCAAAAATATAATTTATGCCCCCTCCTTGAGGCGTGATAAGATATACTGGCATTTACTAATTTGGGGATTATTGATAATTAATCAATTGTATTATTGTCTGTCATAATAATATCCACTTGAGGTATCAATGTCAATCAGTTTGTTTGTTCATTATATTCTTCTCTGTATTTTTATTTGTCTTCAATATTGATGTTGGGGGGGGGGGGGGGGGAATGGGGTTTACATTTTTCGCATGTTATTCTATATTGTGCTGTTGGTGGGGGTTTGCTTATTATTTTACATTGTGTTCATGTGCTATTGTTCCGATTTATTTCAAAATATAAAATAAATAAAAATTAAATATTAAATCTTGTTATTTGTTGTATAATAGTACCACTATTTAGCGTTAAAGACTTAAAATCGTAATCTTCGACGAATCGTCCAAAGAACATCGTTCACGACGAATCGTTCAGATTCTACGACGAATGTGCAGTCACGACGAATCGACCAGAAACCCTCTGAAGTCGGTGGAATCGAAAGACAGAGGCGATATTCGGTAGTCACTGTCGTTTGATGTCACCGACATCAAAGAATGTATCTGACGAGCTGTTATGAGATCTCCCACCAGAACCAGACATTTGCGACACTGTGAATTGAGTCTATTGACTGGTGATTGGAGCTTTGGATTTCCGTACCAGATAACCCCTGTGCTAAAGCTAGACATACATCTATGTATTAAAGTCTGGGAACCGGTCCAGTACCGGATCCGCATGTGTGGACCGGTCCAAAGCGGTCCAATGGCGGTTTTTGCGGGCCGGTCCGCATCCCTAGTTCTTCATGACTTTTTTAACCTTTGCACGATTACCAAGTTAACCATTTGTTTACCCAACAGGGTGGATCTAAAAACACTACAGTTAGTATACAGCATTGGACTTTTTCAAAATAATCTACATTTTGCTGTCACTGCCCAAAAGTTCCAAGAGAACGATCCTTAAAAATGTGGTGATCTTATAACTAATATTCAAAGCGGTTTTTCACAATGAATCAGTTTTGCTTAAGTAATTTTAAGAGGATGGGATACCCAGACCTTTTAAATCCGCGTAATGTGATTGGCTGGAAGCCTTTTCGCCGTTTCCGCCAAATCTCCATTCTCAAGAAACTTTATACATTCGCTTCAAAGACAATTGTTTGCATGCGTTAAATAAAAAATAACAATCAAGGAAAACAAGACAGTACGAAGCCCAAGTTCCCTCGTCAAAAGAAGTTTACTATTGTGATATGTTAGATAGGCTTAGCAAGCTGCTACTCACCAGAAGCATTGTCGAAATAATACAATTTTTCATCCAATAGAGGCAGAATGTTACAACATTTTTGGGCCGAATGGACTCATTCTTCCCAATTGTATTTATTTATTTATTTTATTTGAGAAATTATGGTTCTTAGTTTTTTCACACACAGGAAATGATACAGTTAAAACTAGAAGTCCTGTCATGAAATGCGCACAAATAGCACGTCGATCTGCGCGTTAATCTACGTGTTATGACAATAGTAGGGCTATCAAATTCAGTACCTATGGCCTGTGCACAAGCAATGTTTCAGCCAATGGACCTCCGGGTAACTCGAAGGTCCATTGGCAGAAACACTGGCTGTGTTTGCTATGAGTAACCACGAGAACCTGCCGTGCTTTGGGTGTCATTCGATTCAGCAATTGCGCGCAAATCCTACGCGCAATTAAGCCTAGATAAGCGCACAGTTCGTGACAGGACTTCTAGTTTTAACTGTAAATAAAAAATATTTTGAAGATGTATAAACCAACTGTTTGCTAAGAATGTTATTATTAGAAACTTATCCTGCATTCCGAAAAGACAAAATACGTGATAATAAGGAAATCAACACAAGCACAAAACAGATAACCGTTACTTCCAACATAGTAATGTGGCAGGCTCATACTTTTGTGGTTAACTGTATTCTAACTTTATTTTAAATTGTGTTTTTTAAAGTTGTGAATAGTTCTTTGTATTTATGCATTCTAATGGAAATGTTTCTAATGTTATTATTTATTTAATGCTCAGGCATCAATTCACGCTGAAAAATTAAGTCATATTCCCCTGTCGGTCGGCAAAACGAAATATCAAAATGATATTTAGAAATCGATATTTCATCGTAGGTTCGGATGACGAATCACATGTACTTTAAACGAGTCAGCACATCAGTAATGAATTCCAGAGTCCCAAATACAAACGAATTCGAATAATTGATAGTGACAGTGACTAAATCAATTCATTAAATCAGCGGTTTCAAAGTTTGACTTTCTCATTCACCTTCCAGCGAAAAGCCGAAATCACTTTCAAATTTATTCAGTTCAACTTCACACGTCTTCAGTGCATTGAGTTCAAAAAAAATAAAATGACGTGTCTTGTTATTGAAAATATGAAAGTGGTGTTTTTTGTTATTGTTCTATTTCTTCGAAACACATTGCGATTATTTCAATTCGCCAGCCTTGGTAAATCGTAAAGTTAGGGGAGAAATAAGACGGGACTACTTTTTGTGCGGATATTCACACATTCCAATGGTTGGAGTTTGGTTGTTGTAATTTTTGTATGGACGCCGGTTCGGCACATAAATTTTGCGCCTTAATGGCAAATAAAGGCCACAAATTGGAGAGTTTGTAGTCGTAGAGCATTAAATAAAAAGAAAATTCGTGAAGATCCTCATATTTCTTTGTAGCCACTCACGAGATATTTTCGGTATTCATCAAATTTTCGCGAATATCCTCTATTTATTTATTTATTTATTGATGTTTTAAGGTCACATATTTATGCACAATGGCTAATCATGACCGTGACAGTTTTACGGGTGGAGGAAGCCGGAGTACCCGGAGAGAACCACCGAGCAACGACGAGCAGCTACCAGCTCCCCAACATCGTAACTCCGCACTGCAGCACAGGCAGGGTTAGCATTGGTTGAAGACATGCGTACCATCGTCATGCAGTACGCCATAGTACACGGCGTCATCGTGCCCCCATGCAGGCAATGGAGATGAAGAGTCTTGCCCAAGGACACAACGCGGTTGCCGCAGGTGGGATTCGAACTGAGGACCTCTCGGCTTGCAGCCTGCACCTCTATCTACTGAGCCACCGCGCTCCCCTTCTAATGTTATTAACTTCACATTAATCCTTTACCCAACGTAACGGCCAAAACCCATCAGTGCTATTCTCAAAAATCGCCAATGAATTTTCATTATTTTTTTCATTTTTTGTCTCAAAAACATAGGTTATGACCCCTCATTGGAACGAGCTCGTCGAGCTCGTTCCAATGAGGGGTCATAACCTATGTTTTTGAGACAAAAAATGAAAAAAATTAGTTATCGAAGATTTTTTTATGCAAGTATCGTCTGCTTTTCATGTTAGGTAAAGGGTTAACAGTAACTATTCACGCGCTTTTTCACCAATGTGCGCGATGTTTTCAATTTTGGTGTTTGCTGGAGAAGTTGTATCAGGGTGTGAAGGGGACGCTATCTATCTTTTTAATTGTACAATCTTCCGGATTAACGACACTTTGATGAAACACGGGAAAATTCTTTGTTTGCATAATTGTTATCAAAACGTAAACAGTGCTTTGAACGACAGATCGGCTTATCTAAAATATTTATACTGAAGACGTTTTCTACTGCAATTAAATATATGTGAAGATCTCGTTGATTTCGATAGGGTAAGCATTTATTTGGTTTTAATATTTAAATTACATTTTTTAAGTGATTCGATATTTCTCCCCCCACTGCACGTGTAACATACGTGTGTCCCGGGTGAGATAGCAGGGAGAGACAGATGTATCCCACCCCACCCACGCGACGTTATACATTTATAACGTCATTATGACGTTATGCATATCGTATCAGTTTCTTGCACAGATCAGTGGTTTCTTGCTACCAACTAATTTATATTGACGTCATCAGAATGCCGTGTGTTCAAAGTTTGATGCTCTAAAACTCTTTAAACCCCAAGATGCCACCGTTCCTAATTGATTTCGTGGTATATACCTTTTGCATGCTCTTTCCGATGGTGTCATTAGTTTTTCAAAATAACGAATACCAAATGAGTTGATTATATCAGCACGTGATCGCCGATTACCTCTGACTAACGTAACTGCTGTATGGTGGGGGGGGGGGGGGGGGAGAAAAATAATCCCTGATGGGTACGGGTGTGGGATGGGAAAATCTCACCATCGGGACAAGATATTTGGGCCAGACACTCGGCAAGCCTCGTGTCTGGCCCAAATATCTTGCCCTCGGGTGAGATTTTGCCATCCCACACCCGTAACCATCAGGGATTTGAATATTCCAGTGCAGGCCTACGGAAACAGCATCATGCAACACAAGTAAATATTTACGTAAATATTGCAGATATTAGTATTTCATTGCAGTTCTGTATTTTACAAACACAGCTGTTGCCAAGTCAGTTGACGTTGGTCCGAAGAAACCCAGTGCTACTCTACCGGTGGTAGAGCTGTACTGCGTTACTGGGGGGGGGGGGGGGGGGTGTTAGTCTACTATAAGTGTATCAGATGTGTCTTAAGTATGGATGCGGGAGAGTAATAAGCGATTGGCTATACTTGACTTCAGTAGTATGTCATGTACTCGGACAGGTCTAGGTTGGGGGACTGCGGTGGGGGACCCTGGAAGTGACTTGATGTCACGTGACCCAGTTGCGCCATCTTGTATTGGCATGGTAACCCGCATGAGCGGCCATCTTCTGACGTCATCCCCTTATTGATACGTGGTGTTAGTGCGCATGCGCAGTGCGTGTTGTTAGGGTGATACGTGTTTCCATCGTCCATTTTGTATACTGAAGGCCGCCATCTTGGTTTATATGGTAGCACGTGGTTGCTATGTTACCCAAAGGCTTTTTTATAGGATAGGTTTATGTTCGGTGGGTGTGTTCCTTTGAACAGGAGTAATTTCCCGATTCATAGAATTACCACAAACAACCCGACAATCCCTCCAAATCAACAAAATCGACTTCATTTACTACGGATTTCCCCCAAAATGTTTTGTAGTAAAGCAACACGTAGTGCTATAGTACAGAGGGGACCCCCGGATAAGTTCGATTGGACTAGAGTAGTTTTTCTGGCTCAGATTTTCTCAGAATTACATTTTTTCTGCCTATTACAGATACTACTCTCACGCTCGTCCCAACTATCTCCAGTCCCTTCGTCCAAGTCTTATAATCACCAGTGCTTGGTTTCCCATACCTTGTATGCAGAGTTATCTCCCTTGTGTATAACAAAAGCCCATATCATTCCCAAAGCCAATAAGCTATCGAGCAGTTACTGAAAAGTCATTGCTCAAACGACTCGGAGCCCATCGAGCAAATGAGCTTTAGAGCAATTGCTCGATCGAGTGACTCCACATATTGCTTTAACGACCTGAATCATATCGAGCAAATGAGCTTTAGAGCAATTGCTCGTTCGAGTGACTCGCACATACGACTCTTAGCCTCATTTCAGAATAAAGGGATGCCGAAGGCCACAAAAAAGGGATTAAAAAAGGGATTCCATAAGTGGGATTCTGTCTTACCTCGAGTGACTCTCACATATTGCTCGAACGACTCGAATCCCATCAAGCAAATGTGCTTTAGAGCAATTGCTCGTTCGAGTGACTCGCACATACGACTCTTAGCCTCATTTCAGAAAAAAGGGGTGCCGAAGGCCATATGTTTTCGAAAAAAGGATTCTACAAATGAGATTCCAGAAAAGGGATTCAATAAGTGGGATTCTGTCTTACCTCGAGTGACTCTCACATATTGCTCGAACGACTCGAATCCCATCGAGCAAATGTTCTTTAGAGCAACTGCTTGTTCGAGTGACACGCACATACGACTCTTAGTCTCATTTCAGAAAAAGGGGTGTCGAAGGCCAGACATCCTCTATAGATATCCTCAAATAATACAATACCAGGCCGTAAGTATCCTTAAATACCCGTATGTGCCTATGTGCTAGTGCACAATGTGTCACATTGTGCCTTTTCACATAAGCACACATCGGCACATCCAGCATGTGCCTATGTCCTAGTGCACATTATGTCACATTGTGCCTTTTCATATAAGCACATCCAGCATGTGGCTATGTCCTAGTGCACAATATGTCACATTGTGCCTTTTCACATAAGCACATGTCGGCACATCCAGCATGTGCCTATGTGCTACCTGTAATGTGTACAATAGAGCATAAACATGTTTAGGGAAGTCAGAATAAATAGAACAAAGAAGTCACAAAAGGGATTCTGGGGAGGAATCAGAACCAGAAAAACTACTCTAGTTCAATCGAACTTATACCCTCTGTACTATAGCACTATATGCTGCTCTACTACAGAATATTCTGGGGGAAATACTAAATAAAGTCAATTTCGATAATTTGAGGTGGATTTTGGTATTTGGAGAGATTGTCAGGTTTATTTGGGTAATTAGATTTACTCCTGTACAAAGGAACATAACTTCCGACCTTACCCCTATCCTATAAGAAGCCTTTGGGCTACATAACAACCACGTGCTATCATAGAAACCAAGATGGCGGCCTCCAATATACAAAATGGACGACGGAAACACGTATCACCCTAACAACACGCACAGCGCATGCGCACTAAAACCACGTATCACTATGGGAATGACGTCACAAATTGGCCGCTCACGCGGGTTACCATAAAATACAACATGGCGCATCTAGGTCACGTGACATGACGTCACTTTCGGGGTCCCCCACCGGGGTTCCCTAACCGAGACTTGTGACGTCAGATGACAACCTGCATGAGACACTGCTGAAAGGGCAATAAGTCAACATCACATACTACTGACCCTGGCCCCATCATTTTCTTCACCACTTATTCTTTAAAGAGGTATCTTTTACCCAGTGGGATGATCTGAATTTCAAGCCATTTTGTCGCCTTTTCTCTTCAGGAAATCGGCGAATTAAGCAGTTTTCTACTATAATCCCTATTTAACACTATTCTTATTACTACGTTACACCACACCCCTTAGAAAAAAAACCCGCAACGACATTATACAAGCGGTGACGTAGCTACATTCCGAAGACCCATTACTCCGAAGGTCCGTTTTTCCGACGGCTCATAACTGCGAAAGTTCATTATTCCGAAGGCCCTAACTTCGAAGGCTTTTTACTCCGAAAGACTATTACCCAGAAGGCCCATAACTCCAAAGGCCCGTTACAGTACAAGAGAATGCAGTCACATAGATGTATTACTGGTCGCCGGATGTCTTGAAACTGTCCCAGAGTAACAACCCCCTTCGAGTGTTCCGCCTGTAGAATAAACCCTGAAGATGAACCCTCCCTTGAAAGAGAGTATCGCCGGGTATAGTAACCAGCATATAACCGAATATTAATAATAATAATAATTCCACACACTAAAAACGAAAGTGTTAAAACTGACACTTTCAAGGTGTTAAACCCATTCTAACTCTTAGGGTTTGATTTTAACACTCAAAGTGCAATGCTCTAAGCACTAAGACATTACAATCGTCAGACATCTGAAACTTGAATGGATGTCACATCCCATGTGTCTAGCATTGGTGGTTCTTCCAGAATCGTCCATAATTTGATTTGCGCTTGGTGGGTACATAATTAAAAGGACACAACGCAGCTGACGCGGATCAGGCTCGAGAGTTCGAGCCTGATCCGCGTCATCTGCGTTGTTTCCTTTTAAGTGTCGCGACATTACACTTGTCAAGTGGTATTATTGTAACACCTGTCAAGTTCTGGGATATCTACACTTGAACAAAAGTGCTAGTTCAGCACTTAGTAAGAGTTAAATACAGCACTTCAAGTGTAGTTTTTAACACTTTAGTTTTTAGCGTGCAGCTCTACCTGGAATAGATATGATTGTCATGGTAACAATCTCCATGAAAGGATTTCAATGACTTCTATAATTTTGTTATTATATTTAAATTGAAGGAAAGTGAGACTTACTCCAATATAGGGTTTTTGTTAAACAGAAAACCATTATGTATGAAGGGCTTAAAGAAAATCGTTATATTGTGCCGGAGTATAATCGGTTTCCCTCCCAAAACCCACCCACCCACAAACCCACCCACCCTTCCACCCCACTCCCGCGCTGACCACACACTGCCACTATTCGTTTTCTCACTCGATATCGGCCTATTAGATCTGTATCCGTAAACGTGTATCTAACATAGAGGCCAGAAAAGTCAAATAATTACCCACAATAAGACTAATACAGTGGTGGCGCCAAGAGTGTGTGTG
Organism: Pictodentalium vernedei; assembly: GCA_031216915.1. Classification (NCBI taxonomy): domain Eukaryota; kingdom Metazoa; phylum Mollusca; class Scaphopoda; order Dentaliida; family Dentaliidae; genus Pictodentalium; species Pictodentalium vernedei. The sequence continues at coordinate 327,663,496 of CM062288.1, read as the reverse complement.
TGTGGGTGGGGGGGGGGGGGGGGGTCGGGGGGGAGGCTACGGCGAAAGGTCCAGCCCCCCCCCCCCACCCACCCCCCCGTCGGAGATTTTTAGTCATTCCGTCGGAGAGTCTCGGAAACCCGACTTCACGAGAAATTTCCGACAATCGAATGGAGATATTTCGTCTTGTCAGTCTCGAACCCTTGCAGCACTGGAACTTTGATAGAGAATAGTGATTCTCACGAAATTTCTTAATGTCGTTCGTCAAACTGGCTTTATAGTTGAAATATTTCCCGACCTTATTATAATATGTTTACTTTAATCCTTTACCTAAGGTAACGGTCAAAACCGGCCAGCGCTATTCTCAAAAATCGCCAATTGATTTTCATTATTTTTTTTCATTTTTTGTCTCAAAAACATAGGTTATGACCCCTCGTTGAAACGAGCTCGTCGAGCTCGTTCCAACGAGCGGTCATAACCTATGTTTTTGAGACAAAAAATGAAAAAAATTAGTTATTCAAGAATTATTTTTGCAAGTGTCGTCTGCTTTTCAGGTTAGGTAAAGGGTTAAATAATCAACAAACATACTCAATTTGCTTCTATTTTGGTTCTCCAATTTACCAATTTCCACTCATTTTCCTTCGTTTGGGGGGTCAAATGTTATAGCCCCCCACCCTGTCGGAGAGGTCAGCCCCCCCCCCCCCCCCCCCCTGTCGAGAAATCCCTGGCGCCACCCCTGGACTACTAATGTAATAATACTGTAAAAACAAACATTACAATTTGTCAAAATAACAATAGCAGTCTCAGTCTCATTGAAACAGGCTCAGTAATCTCATTCCTTTGACATTTATAGTTTTATTGTTATGTTAATGATTTCTATATACATTTTTCAAACTTTTACTTCATTTCTAAAAAAAACCCTATTATTTATTTACTTATTTAAGTATTTATTGGGCTTTAACGACACTTTAGACAGCCAGGGTTATCTCGTGTCCGACAGTTTTACTGGTGTTGGAAGCCGGAGTCCGCGGAGAGAACCACCGAACAGCGGCGAGTAACTGTGAGACTCTCCAACTTACTAACCCGGCCGAAGAAGGCGTGTGTACCCCAGATATGCTATACGCCTTAGCACACTGTGCCACCGTGATCCTGCTCAAGGTCACAACACACGTGACTCTAGCGAGATTCGAACTCATGACTTCTCCATCACAAGGTCGACACGCTATCCGATGGGCTACCGCGCCCGTCTAAAATACTGTGGTGAATGGTTAAAGAGTACAAAAGGCTGTACTCAACTAAATCAATTCTTTCGATAAAAAAGAAGAGAAATGGCGAGACGTTCAGGAGATTACTGTATAAAGTAAAAAGACGCCTCATCCAAGAAGACTGTGTCCAAAAGCTCGGGAAAGAAACAGCAGTCCCATTGCCCTAAAAGTTAGCATTTTCCGAAAATAGTCAACTCTAGAACTCCAGCACACATGTGTATATGATGTTAGTACCGGACATTCGCAACAGGTTTCGGTTTTGATAATGACTGAACGTCACGTCCAAGAGTTTGCAGATTACTTCATTTTTCACACTGACAAAAATTGTAACAAAAATGGGCGATTGTTGTAACAAAAGTGGTGAGCGAATTTTTTTTTTTTACAAAAATGGGCGATGTTTGTAACGAAAGTGGTGAGCTCATTTTGTAACAAAAATGGCTGATTTTGAAACAGAAGTGTTTGATTTTGTAACGAAAGTAGGCAAATGTTGTAACAAAAGTGGGCAAACGTTGTAACAAAAGTGGTGAGCTGTCACAAAAGCGGTTGTTGTAACAAAAGTGGTTGCCACACTCGGTGGTCTTGAGAAAAGCGCAACGTCCTTCACAGAGAGAACTGTTTGTATTTCTTGCTGCCCTATAGGGTACATGGGACATTCTAGCACTCACGTGGGTCCGTGAAGTCAGCAAGCAGTTAGCAGTTAGCAGGAGGCGGTGGAAACTCCTCAAAAGTGAAAGGCACAGAAGTTTAAACATTGAGGAGAGGTGCGCCCATTACAGAAGAAAGAAAACCTCCCATTTCTGTGTATGTAAAGTAGAGGATGGGTCAATCGCTGCGAAGAGTAAATCACAATGAAAAACAGATAGAAAAACAGGCAACATTTCAGCCAAGGGAACTCCAGGATCCACCTGGAGTTCCCTTGGCTGAAACATTGCCTGCGATTTTGTTTTGTATGGACAGGCTTGGCAATTTCAGGAGAGCGATTTTTTTAGCTCTCCTTACTGCCCTCCTGAAAGAATTAAGGAGAGCGAAAAATTGCCCTCCTAAATATTTTGGTCTGGGATGATTGAGATTACATGTATTATGCTCACATTAAATTTTTGTTGTAAAGCAAAAATGTAATTTAACTTCGAAGTCACATAACATCACGTAATTTCATTTTGAAAGCAGTTTAGTGGTAAAAGGTAATGGCTGCAACCATACAACCATACCCAAACACAGTTGCAATCATTTGAAGCAAAATGGGTCACAGCAATATTCTTTTTTTCTGTCAGTTTCAAGTTCAACAACTGACATCACAGTTTGAGGGGTAATTATTCAAGGAATATTGACACTATAATATACTACCATTACTACTATCCTGTCACTTGAAGCACTTGCACTAGGATGTGACTGTAGATTCAAGCAGACCTGTTGTCCAAGAAAATCATACGCCTACCACTACCACCTTCAACCCAGGGGGTTGAAGGTGGTAGTGGTAGGCGTATGACTTTCTTGGACAACAGGTGGGTTGAATGTGGTAGTGGTAGGCGTATGACTTTCTTGGACAACAGGTCTGGGTACACACACAGGTCTTGTCAAGTGTGTGTTCGGTTGTTGAGTGAGACATCTAGATGTCTAAGAGATTTCGCTTTACCTTAGTAAAGTTAATAAAATCACTGATGTAGTCTGTTGGTTTCAGTTTCAATGAGTTCGTTCAACTGGATACTTAAAATGCTGTGTAAAGCTAATTGCTCTCCTAAGCTGATTGAGGAGAGCGATTTTTGCCCTCCTGTATGGAGAGGCTACTCGTATCCCTTTGCTTTGATATCTTTTTAAACAAAGCATCATAATCAATTTGTCTCTTTCAGAAACAGAAATATAAATACCCAATACATATATCTTCAGGAAACTTTAATACTGTACATGGAGTGTTATAAGAAAACTGAAAATTGATAACATGGAAAAATATGATGGGGCACGTTCCCCTATGATACCCCGGCTCCGCCGCCCCCGAAACTGAGTCGATCTTCTGGGAAGGAATGTTTGGGTTACTCTTTCAACGAAAACCAACGCCGTTATTCGTGGTCAACTCCGATACTGCACTGTCACCTCCGTTGCTGGTAGATTGAAGGCAATTCTTTCCAAATGCCACTCAAATGTCCTTATAAGGTAGTCGTAATTTGTAAATATATGTTATATCAATCAGTAAAAAACATTATTGCTTCTGGTCAAACAAGATTACAAAAATTAGAATTATTTCCAAATCACAGTTCGAGACCGAAAAACCAGGAAACGGGTATCTGGGCGTGTCAATGGTGAGATAAAAGTAATGTACACTCAAGACATTTTTAGAATATTACGTGCATTATCTAGTAGGTATATTCTAAAAACATGTAAGATTTTATTGTAGGGAAGTTTTTATACCTTGGGGTTACCGCATTGGAATGTAACGGGTTTGGCTCAAGATAGCAGGAGGTGCCGCCTGTGATGCATCTTGTAAGCCAGAAAGAAAAGGAAAAAGACTGCAGTGGAGAGTAGCGTGACACTCAGGAATCAGGTAATGTGGTAAAATGATTTAGCGTGAAGTTTATGATTCTTTATAATAGTCAAGTTTAAGTTGTTTCTGTGGAATGTTGCCCTAATTCGAGAATCACCCACCAGAATGCACCCATATAAGTAACTAGCGGGTGAATACCCAGCGTTGCACGGGAGAAGATGGTTATATCAATATACCCCCAGATATGATCAGCTCAGCCGTTTTCGAAATAGAAGGTCAAGGTCACCAATTTCAAGGTCATGGTCACCCCGCACGGGCACCCCGATAAAGTCAGAATGACCGAGGGCTCAATATACCCGCACATATAAAATTTTAGCCCGATCGGCCCAGCCGTTTTCGAAATAAAAGGTCAAGGTAACCAACTTCAAGGTCAAGGTCACCCCGCAGGGCACCCCGATAAAGTCAAAATGATCGATGGGACAATATACCCGCACATACGAAATTTTAGCCGAATCGGCCCAGCCGTTTTCGAAATAAAAGGTCAAGGTCATCAATTTCAAGGTCAATGTCACCCCGCACGGGCACGGCACCTGCCCCATGTTACTCACAGGGACGAATTACCCCCGTGTACAAAAATTTGAGATCGATCGGTCGAGAAACGGAGGAGTTCATCCGGAACAAAGATAGAGAGATAGAGAGAGAAAAAGACACAGACATTCGCATTTATATATTAGACTAGCGGGTGTTACCCGGCGTTGCACGGGAGAAGATGGTTATATCAATATACCCCCAGATATGATCGGCTCAGCCGTTTTCAAAGTAGAAGGTCAAGGTCACCAATTTCAAGGTCAAGGTCACCCCACAGCCCGATAAAGTCAAAATGATCGATGGGTCAATATACCTGCACATATGAAATTTTAGCCCGATCGGCCCGTTTTCGAAATAAAAGGTCAAGGTCACCAATTTCAAGGTCAAGGTCACCCCGATAAAGTGAAAATGATCGATGGGTCAATATACCAGCATATATAACATTTTAGCCCGATCGGCCCAGCCGTTTTTCGAAATAAAAGGTCAAGGTCACCAATTTCAAGGTCGAGGTCATCCCGATAAAGTCAAAATGATCGATGGGTCAATATACCCGCACATATGAAATTTTAGCCTGATCGGCCCAGCCGTTTTCGAAATAGAAGGTCAAGGTCACCAATTTCAAGGTCAAGGTCACTCCGCACAGGCACCCCGATAAAGTCAAAATGAACGATGGGTCAATATCCCCGCACATATGAAATTTCAGCCCAATCGGCCTAGCCGTATTCTAATTAAAAGGTCAAGGTCACCAATTTCAAGGTCAAGTTAACCCGCACGGGCACCCCAATAAAGGCAAAATGATCGATGGGTCAATATACCCGCACATATGAAATTTTAGCCTGATCGGGCCAACCGTTTTCGAAATAAAAGGTCAAGGTCATCAATTTCAAGGTCAAGGTCATCCCGCGCGGGCACGGAACCTATCCCATGTTACTCGCAGGGGCGAATTACCCCGTGTAGTAAATTTGAGATCGATCGGTCGAGAAACGGAGGAGTTCACCCAGAGCAAAGATAGATAGAGAGAGGGATAGAGAGAGATATAGATACAGACATTCGCATTTATATATTAGATGTGCAATGCCAGGATGCACCCTTAAAAGTAATGGGCATTGACAGGATCCACCCCTGTTAGCATCGGGCAATGGTATGATTCGCCCCTATCAGTGCCGTATTAACCCATACCGAGCCCCTACGCTTTTAGGTACTTCGGGACGGGACCCCCCTTTGACACTTCAATCTTTCACCCGCCTACAGCTGACAGCCTGACCCTGGTACGGTAGGCACTATGCCACAGTACATAGCCTTACATCCATTTTGCTGGATGTACATGTATCGCTACGGCGCAGAGTGCAAAGTGCCTTTAACCACTGGAACCCTGAGGCTCTGGTAACAGTGCGGCAAGTGCCTCAGCAAAAAAAAAAAAAAAAAAAAGAAAAAGAAAAAGAAAAAAAAAACAATAGCGGGCCCTTGTCCCCAGACGTCAGCCTAGTCAGCCTCATGAATAATACGGCTCTGTTTAAATAATGGGCAATGGTGGGATGTAGGCCACCTCTATAAATAATGGGCAATGACAGGATTCACCCCTATAAGTAATGGGCATTCACTGGATGCACCTCTAGAAGGTAGCGGCACTGACAGGACAGGACAGGATACATCACTATAAGTAATGGGCCATGACAGAATAGATCCCTATAAGTAATGAGCAATATCAGAAACTGCATTGATAACTCCTTAATGCACATTCGGGAATAAGACGCCAATAAACAAATAATTGTTTTGTAAATAAAGGTCGCGTGGTGGGGGATGGGACAAGTTCGCGTCATCGTGGGAAATGATGAGAAGGTCCATTGGGTGTGAAATTGAACAGTAGAAGGGGGTCCCAAATTTGAACAGAAGACACACGCCCGATTTTTTTCCCAGTTCATTGTTTTTAACGATATGATATTCTTAGTGGATTGTTTCCCCCTAATAAGCCGAGGCGACCGGGGGGGGGGGGGGGGGGGGGCGCAAAAATGTCGCCAGAATACAAGGTCCGGGTGGGGGTCCGAGCCCCAAAGTGCAGGTGTCATGCAATTTTTTGCCAAATATCATTTTACAGACAAGTAATTACAACCAAAGTGAATTCAAGTGCTTAGATTCATAACCTAGAACACAATAGAGCATTGATAATGTGTTGAGGGCTCCATGTTAGAATTTTTACCCCATGTTTTAAACTTCATTAGAGGGTGGGTCCTGTTCTGGGTCTGGCAAAAACTTGCAAAACAAAAAAGTGATTCCCAGCTATATTTGGTCATGATTTTCACCCCTTTATATTTCTACTAAGGCAGTCTGCCTCTTATTAGTGCTTTGTGGCTCCTATTATTTGATTATTCTGTAAGCCTCAGAGTGCCTCATGCCATTGGTCTAGTGTGCTTCCATGTATGGAATAATTGGAAAGATTGATAGAATAAAAATCTTGATTGTGGACAACGTGTATAATTTCAAGGTAAATTTTATTCTAGTGACACTAACATAAAAAAATAAATAAGAGGCAATTCATCTCAGACAAGCCACCCTGGCATGGGTCAAATAACTTTAGTATTAGGTCTCTCTCAGACCAGCTGTATACAAACTAAACATTTAACCGAAAAGTAATGAAATGAAAAACAACTATTTCTTGTGGACAGTTGAAGATATCCAGGTGGGAACAATATATTTTGGGCAGGTCTTCTTGGTGGAGGGATTCGACTGGTGTCTGAACAGTATGGACATGTTGTACATAGGGGTAAGGGTTGTGTTGCTTGGAACATGAATGGGTGTATATCTGCAATTCAGTTGGTGGAGGCGGGTTCCATTGGTTACCTGGGGTCTGATGCTGCATGTCCGTTGTGGCTTTATATGCAGAGAGATTGTTTTGTCACGGTGGCCATCTGTGGCTAGGGATGCCCAAGAGCAGGGCTGGGATATCTGACAAGTTGGTTTGCGGCTCGTTTCATGTTTGGGAAAAGTATTTATTTATTTATTTATTTTGATTTAGATAATTTGAATACTTCGTTAAACATATTTTATAAATTGGGGGTGGGTCCCCAATTGTCTTTGAGGAAAAACTGTGCGGGAGGGGTGAGTGACCAAGACATGACTGGCAAACATTTGCATTCCGGGGGTGGTGGGTCCCAAAAATTGAAAATGTAAAAATTTCCACCGTGTATCCGTAATTGTTCGTCTGCCCACCCCCCCCCCCCCCCCGCCCCTCTTGAGGCTACATGGGGAAAGTCAACACCATTGCCAATGCAAATCATTTCTCAAACGTAACTTGAAGGTCAGCACTTGAGACCTCACCTGCAATGGTTTGACATGTGACATTTTCAACGGGAAGGTCATTGAAATGGAAATCGAATTGTCTGGACCTTAAAAAAAACCCCTCAAAACAACGAGAGCTCCAGATAGAAAAAAGGCGGAGTTTTCGAGATCAAAGTGTTGAGATCTCAACATGAAACTGAAGGTCAAGATATAAAATGTTGAGATCTCTAGTTTTTTTACGAAAATTTTGCTTTTGGCGTGTGACCTAATTATTCTTTCGTGCAAATCAACACATTGTGAACAGCGAAACGTTACAAAACTAAATTCGGTCAGAACAGGCCTGAAACTTGAAAGCGGATTTGATATTGGGTTGAAAACAAACGACTGATAAACAGCAATGAAGATTGACATGCACGCTCATATACTGCCCAAAGAGTGGCCAGATTTGAAAAAGGTTAATATTATGTGCTTTTAGAATAAAAACGTGTCGTTTGTATTGTTGGCAAATTCCGTCCACAATTTTTTTCCCTGCAACGGTCGTCCTAAATATCGGAATTTCTGAGTGTCCACTGTGCAGCCGAATAAACAACAGTACCCAGAATCCAACTGAATATACTTACATACCCGTGTAACACTGAGAAACATCGTTTTAAGATGATGGTGATGTCAGCAAAAATGACTGGAAATATGATTTGTATTTAAGGGCCTATATAAGTAATGGAATTTTGTTTATTTTGAAATTCTCACCTCTCATATTCCTTAAATTCAGATTAAATATACACAAATTATACATCAAAATGAAGGTTGGGATGTATAGAACACGAACCACATATGTAATCAACTCGTAGAGTCGACTGTAGGCACCACTGGTTCCTGGAAGTCTGCTACCGTATTCGCACCAGAACTGATAATAAAATAATATTTCATCAGAACAACTTGTGGCCAAATGTGCTTCATATATCCAATAACAAAACTAGGCATTCAAAACACTTTCGAATACAGCCATAGGTCTGCATTTTGGAAAAGGACAACACTGTCTGCATTTTTTATTGAAGATGGTTTCCATGCTCGACAGACATGCGCAAATCACTCGTTACCACGAATTTCCATCAAAAAACAAAATCGTAATTCTAAGAAATTTCAACAGGTATCATGATACCTTGCATTGAATGTGGCAACTGTGCAATCTCTATCTAATAACAGTTAACTGTATGAAGGCGATCTTTTTCATTATTTGATTTTAGACGGCGTTGTTTTTACATGCTTTTTCTGTCCGATGACGTCGGCCGGAAATCGAAAGTATACTCATACGTAAACAAAAGCAAAGGCGTTGGAATTTTCCCCATTGCAGCTCTGTCGCCGTGTTTTGAAGAATTTTTATCCCCTAGCTTTGTTCTTGGATATGTAAAGCACATTTGGCCCCAAGTTGTTTTCGTGAAATATTATTAAATTATCAGTTCTGGTGCGAATACGGCAGCAGACTTCCAGGAATCAGTGGTGCCTACAGTCGACTCTATGAGTTGATTACACATGTGTTTCGTGTTCTATACATCCCAACCTTCATTTTTATGTACATTTTGTGTGTATTTAATTTGAATTGAAGGAATATCGGAGGTGAGAATTTTCAAATAAACAAAATTTCATTACTTATATAGGCCCTTAAGATACAGTACGTGGAGAGTGGATTGTGACTAAATCACCTGCAGAGTGGGGGTATCACCCAAAGTATCACTTTCAAATTCTGGAAAAAAAGCATAAGCAATGTTTCAGTCAATGGACCTCCGGGTTTAACCTGGAGGTCCATTGACTGGACCTTTGCTTGTGCTTGTTAACCCTTTACCCAACGAATCGGCCGCATCCATCTGCGTAATATACAAATTCAGCAGTTGAAAAAATATTTTTCAAAAAATTTCAACAAAACCATATCATGTGACCCCTCATTGGAACGAGCGCGTCGATATGGTTTTGTTGAAATTTTTTGAAAAATTTGAAAAAATGATTTTTAAAATAATAAATTTTGATATCTTTTGTGTTGGGTAAAGGGTTGATATTTGCAACAAATTTGCAATTATTGGTTGAGTGGAATCTCCACTCTACAGGTAATTTAGTGATAATACACTCTCCACGTACTGCATGGGGACACTTATTATGGTGCTATATAAGTAAGGAAAATTTGTTCACTTTGAAAGATCCACGTGTCTTCAACCAATGCTAACCCTGCATGTGTGGAGTTAGTATGTTGGGGAGCTGACAGTTGCTTGCTGTTGCTTGGTGGTTCTCTCTGGGTACTCCGGCTTCCTCCATCCGTAAAACTGTCGTGGTCATGATTAGCCATTGTGCATAAATATGTGACCTTAAACAGCAATAAATAAATAATTCACTTTGAAATTCTTACCACTGTTATTCCATAAAATTCAAATTAAATATCCAGAAATTATACATCAAAATGAAGGCTGAGATGTATAGAACAGAAAGAATATATGAAATAAAGTCACAGAGTTGTCACAAATGGTTCCTGGAATTTGCAACCGTATTCGTACTAGAGCTGATAATAAAATAATATTTCCAGAGAACAACTCATGGCCATATATCCAGGAACAAATCTTGGCTTTCAAAACACTTTACAGTAGTTTTTGTTTTTAAAAATTTGATAAGTATTTTCCATCTTGGTTTCAAACAGTGATAATAAATAGTGAACACAATGTCAATATGAAAGAAAAATGGTTAGCATTTGGATATTTTTGTATAGCATTTTGTGATGCTAAACCAATCATCAAATACCCTGCTTTAGGATGCAACAATAGGACTGCATTTGGGAAAGGACAACACTCTCTGCATTTTTAGCTCAACTTTGGTGAAGCCAAATTTGAGCTTATGCCATGGCCCGTCGTCCGTCTGTCCGTCTGTCCGTCAACAATTGGATACGGCTTGGGCTAGAGCCCGTATTTATGAACCGATCTTTACGAAACTTCTTGGGTACCTTTGTTATGACCGTGGGACGAGAACAAGTGTTTTTGGGTGCGGTCCGAAATTCAAGATGGCTGCCAGCCACCATTTTGTACCAACGATGCAGAAATCTGTTTTTTGTACAGAACTTCCATATGAAAGCTCTGATTTGAATAATTTTTTGTATGAATGTTTAGTACCATGGAATACATCACATATAATACGGGTTTTTTTCTCGTGCGTAAATTATGCAAATTAGACAAACTTTGATGTTTTTTGGTGTCACTTTCAGCACTGTAAGTGCAAATGCCAATACGGCTCGGGCTAGAGGGCGTATTTATGATCCGATCTTTACGAAACTCCTTGGGTACCTTTGTTATCACCGTGGGACGAGAACGAGTGTTTTTGGGTCCGGTCTGAAATTCAAGATGGCCGATGGCAGCCATTTTGTACAAAATTTGGTGCAATCAGATTTTTGCACAGAACTTCCATATGAAAGTGCTGATTTGAATAATTTTTTGTGTGAATGTTTAGTACCATGGGATACATCACATATAATACAGGTTTTTTTCTCGCGCAGAAATTATGCAAATTAGATGAACTTTGATTTTTAGCTCAACTTTGACGAAGTCAAATTTGAGCTATTGTCATGGCCCGTCGTCCGTCTGGCCGTCTGGCTAGAGGTCGTATTTATGAACCGATCTTTACGAAACTTCTTGTGTACCTTTGTTATGACCCTGGGACGGGAACGAGTGTTTTTAGGTGTGGTCCAAAATTCAAAATGGCTGCCAGCGGCCATTTTGTACCGATGATGCAAAAATCAGTTTTTTTCACAGAACTTCTGTATGAAAGTTCTGATTTGAATAAAGTTTTGTATAAATGTTTAGTACCATGGGATACATCACATATAATACGGGTTTTTTTCTCGTGCGTAAATTATGCAAATTAGACTGACTTTGATTTATTTAGTGTTACTTTCAGAGCTGTATGTGCCAAGCTGCTATGGCTCGGGCTAGAGGCCGTATTTATGAACCAATCTTTACGAAACTTCTTGGGTACCTTTGTTATGACCGTGGGATGAGAACGAGTGTTTTTGGGTGCAGTCCGAAATTCAAGATGGTTGCCAGTGGGCATTTTGTACCGAAATTAGGTCTAATCAGTTTTTTTTGTACACAACTTCTATACAGCTCAGGCTAGAGGCCGTATTTATGAACCGATCTTTACGAAACTTCTTGGGTACCTTTGTTATTAACGTGGGATGAGAACGAGTGTTTTTGGGTGTGGTCCGAAATTCAAGATGGCCACCAGCAGCCATTTTGTACCAAAATTAGTGCAATCAGTCTTTTGTACAGAACTTCTGTATGAAAGTTCTGATTTGAATAAATTTTTGTATGAATGTTTAGTAACATGGTATACATCACATGTAGTACGGGTTTTTTTCTCGTGCAGAAATTATGCAAATTAGATGAACTTTGATTTATTCAGTGCTACTTATACACTTCAAGTGCACATGTCAATACGGCTCGGGCTACAGGCTGTATTTATGAACTGATCTTCACAAAACTTCTTGGGTACCTTTGTTATCACCTTGGGACGAGAACGAGTGTTTCTGGGTGCGGTCCAAAATTCAAGATGGCTGCCAGTGGACATTTTGTACCGAAATTAGGTCTAAAACTTCTACACAGCTCATATTTGTGAACTAATCTTCACGAATCTTCTTGGGTACCTTTGTTTTCACCTTGGGACAGGAATGAGTGTGTTTTGGGGTGCCTTTGTTATCACTGTGCTATGAGAACAAATATTTTGGGGTTCAGTCAGACCCACTCTAGGACTCAAAGATTTCTTTTCTAGTTTAGCATCTAACTGTCGCCCACCTTTCCAATACTTTACCTATGCATTTGTTACAGGCTACAGTCAGCATTTATGTACAGACCGTTACAATACTTTATATGTACCTTTGTTATCAGGTCATTACCTAGATGTGTGTCCTATCTGTGTCCCATATTATACATGTATATGTCTTACACAAGTTGAGCTACAGTGTCATTGACACTTTCATTTCAGTGCTACTTACACACAGTAAGTACACATGTCAATACGGCTCGGGCTAGAATCTGTATTTATGAACCGATCTTCACGAAACGTCTTGGGTACCTTTGTTATCACCTTGGGATGAGAACAAGTGTTTCTGGATGTGGTCTAAAATTCAAGATGGCTGCCAGTGGCCATTTTGTACCGAAATTAGGTCTAATCAGTTTTTTGTACACAATTTCTATACGGCTCAGACTAGAGGCCATATTTATGAACCGATCTTTACGAAACTTCTTGGGTACCTTTGTTATCAACGTGGGATGAGAACGAGTGTTTTTGGGTGTGGTCCGAAATTCAAGATGGCCACCAGCAGGGCATTTTGTACCAAAATTAGTGCAATCAGTCTTTTGTACAGAACTTCTGTATGAAAGTTCTGATTTGAATAAATTTTTGTATGAATGTTTAGTAACATGGAATACATCACATATAGTACAGGTTTTTTTCTCATGCAGAAATTATGCAAATTAGATGAACTTTGATTTATTCAATGCTACTTATACACTGTAAGTGCACATGTCAATACGGCTTGGGTTAGAGGCTGTATTTATGATCCGATCTTTACAAAACTACTTGGGTACCTTTGTTATCACCTTGGGACGAGAACGAATGTTTCTGGGTGCGGTCCAAAATTCAAGATGTCTGCCAGTGGCCATTTTGTACCAAAATTAGGTCCAATCAGTTTTTTGTCACAACTTCTACACAGCTCACATTTGTGAACTGATCTTCACGAAACTTCTTGGGTACCTTTGTTTTCACCTTGGGACAGGAATGAGTGTGTTTTGGGGTGCCTTTGTTATCACTGTGCTATGAGAACAAATATTTTGGGGTTCAGTCAGACCCACTCTGGGACTCAAAGATTTCTTTTCTAGTTTAGCATCTGACTGTCACCCACCTTTACAATACTTTACCTATACATTTGTTACAGGCAACGGTCAGTATTTATGTACAGACTGTTACAATACTTTATATGTATCTTTGTTATCAGGTCATTACCTAGATGTTTGTCATTGCTGTGTCACATACTATACATGTACATGTCTTTGTCTTGACAAGTTGAGCTACAGTGTCATAGACACTTTCATTTTTTTAAGCGATACCACAAATTATCATTGGAAAACAATCGGGGGAATTCTATGAAATTCCAACAGGTGTCTTGATGCCTTGTAAGTAATATGTCAGCTGTGCAGTTGTCATTTAACAATACGGTTAAAACTAGAAGTCCTGTCATGAAATGCGCACAAATAGCACGTCGATCTGCACGTTAATCTACGTGTTATGACCATAAGTAAGGCTATCAAATTCTGTACATATGGCCTGTGCACAAGCAATGTTTCAGCCAATGGACCTCCGGGTAACCCGGAGGTCCATTGGCAGAAACATTGCCAGTGTTTACTATGAGTAACCAGGAGAACCTGCTGTGTTTTGGGTGCCATTCAATTCCAACGCGCAATTAAGCCTAGATAAGCACACAGTTCACGACAGGACTTATAGTGTTAACTGTAGTGTGCAGTATTGAGGTGATCTTTCTCGTTATTTGATTTTAGATGGCATTGTATATTGATGCTTTTCGGGTCTGATGACCTTGACTGAAAACCTAAAGACAGACTGTGTAAGCACAGTTGAAAGTTTTGAAATTTAACCCCGCGCAGCTCTGTCACTGCGTTTTCAAGAATCTCGATGTCCCAGCTTTGTTCTTGGATATCTGAAGCACATTTGGCCAGGAGTTGTTTACCGGAAATATTTCGTTATCAGTTCTGGTACGAATATGGTAGCAGACTTCCAGGAAACATTGGTGCCTGCTGTCTACTCTGTGAGTTGACTGCATATATTTTTCACATTCTATATATTACAACCTTCACTTTGATGTGTAATTTGTGTATATTTAATTTGTATTTATGGAGCATGAGAGGTGGGAATTTCAAAGTAAACAAATTTCTCTTACTTACAGTATGTGGAGAGTGGATTGTAAGTAAATCACCCGTGCAGTGGAGTTATCACTCATGCTATAACTTTCAAATTTTGTACATATCGACAAAAAAACACAAGCAATATTTCAGCTAATGGACCCTCCGGGTTTAACCCGGAGGTCCTTTTAGCTGAAACTTTGCTTGTGCTGGTTATGCTTTGCAACAAATTTGCAATTATTGCTTGGGTGGATTGTCCACTCTGTGGGTGATTTAGTGATAATACACTATCCACGTACTGTAACATAGCACCTTGAGATGCTGTATAAGTAAGGGGTCTAGAACGGGGGAACACAGGGGTTATGGCATTGAACTTCAAATTGAAAGGTTCACAGTTTGATCTCTCACCAGGGGTAACTGTACTGTCGCCTTGAGGAAGGCACTTCATCCTGTTTGCCCACTTGGGGCCACGCTGGCGCTGTGTACTAAGGTTGTACTGCACGTTGATGGTGCACTTGTCTTCAACCAATGCTAACCCTGCTTGCACGGAGTTAGTATGTTGGGGAATTGGACAGTTACTCGCCACTGCTTGGTGGTTCTCTCCAGGTACACTGGCTTCCCCCACTCGTAAAACTGTCTGACATGAGATAACCCTTGCTGTCAAAAGTGTTGTTAAAACCCTAATAAATAAATAAGTAATAAGGGGACTTGAAAAAACGTACTGATTGCCAAAATATTCGATTTTATAGATGAAATGTCCTGATTTTTTTAACATAATGTCAGAGCGTTGGACAAAATGTCTGATTTCCTTAGACATAATTCCCGATATTTTTGGGCTGTTTCCCCTGTTTTGAGGGAAAATGGGGTAATACTAGCAATACTAAATAACAATGAAATCTTTAAGCCACACAAAGTAGATTTTCTGTTTCTCAGGCCATTAATTATTTGTAAAATTGCATGCAGACATGTTAAGTCTCTCTATTTTAGGAGACTCAACTATTTTTCAGAGTAAAATTTTTTGTTAAATGAGGCCAAAAATTGGGGCTTTTAATAGAATCTCACTATAAAAGTAAAAAATTTTTTACTCTTGAAGCCATATAAAAAATTAAAATCTCACTATTTTTGCCCAGATATGTCACTATTTTTACAATTTATCAACTTAACATGTCTGATTGCATGCAAGCGCACGGTTTTTTTAATTTTTATTTTTTATTTCTGGTAATTATATTTTTTGTCATCAAAAGTTCATGTTCTTGGTTCAAGTTTTAGGCCTGATAATCTCTGGAATAGCATGGGGTGGTAGTGTATTTCATCCCTTGAGTACAAGAAGGCTTTGCATTGCTAAATTGCAAAGCCTTCTTGCACTCAAGGGACAAATTTATCAGTTTTTTATTAACTTGGGTAAAATATCAGACATTACGGTGGCTGATTTTAGGACACTCAAATATTTATTTTTATCTCGTTATAACGAGATAGATTCTCGTTATAACGAGATACGATCTCGTTATAACCAGAAAACATCTCGTTATAACGAGATACTATCTCGTTATAACGAGAAAACATCTCGTTATAACAAGAAAGTATCTCGTTATAACGAGAAAAGATCTCGGTTATAACGAGAAAACATCTCGGTATCTCGAGATAAAATCACATGACACTGATGACATGAAACATAATGCCCCCACCACCAAAACAGTTTTATATATCTCGCGGGTGTTTTCAATATTCTGGATGTAATACATGGGAAAAACA